>OX333071.1:20737774-20767741 GCA_946863875.1 Alloplasta piceator | reverse complement strand
AGATACGACACGTTTTTCGTAGACTTCTTATACTATGATAATAGTAATAATACACTTTTTACATACTTTTTTCGTAACTGTAATAGATACGTCGTTTTTTTTTACCATTTATGGTTTTTATATTTCGAATATTCATATTTTTTAATGAATTTCGTTAAAGCGGAGGAACAACACTGCCAACTCTTTGCGGGATTACGGCACGAAGAAAGCCGCTTTGCAATTAAAAAAGTTCGATATTTTCAAGACAAAATAATCCCATCGATATTTCGCGTTCGTCGATCTTTTTTTACCATTAAAATATTTTTCTCAAGCATCTCAAAGTCAAATGAAATTATTTATTTATCTCATGGGCCATGATCTCATCCGGGTCATCCAATAAAAAAATTTGGCTCACTCGTCGAGTATCGATCGTCAATCGAAGTACAAAAATACGATACCTAAGTTATACCAAATAACTAAAATTACTGAAAGACGTTCACGAAAAAAATTACTACGAAAATTCAATACACGATAAATAAAAAAATAACAAAAATTTAAGTATTATTTGCAGTGATCGTATATTTAGAGAATTATTTGCGGAAATAAAAAAAATTGCGCGGTTGACTTGGGGGCAAAAATTATTTAATCTATTTTAAAAGATCTCATTTTGCGGCCCTTTCACTTTTTTTAAAAATCTCTATTAGACATTCATGTGAAGATGTGTTTCGTCGATTAAAACATTTATTTTGTACTGTATCCATCCAAAAAATAAAAAATTTCAATACTTTTGTACATTCAATCATGAATGGTTGTTGAAATTAATAATTTCTTTAATTCTCGATTTAAAAATCTACGACAAATCTTAGAATATACATTTTAAGTAATCTTCCGCAGTCGACGAAAGAAATAGCTGGTTTGGTAGAGAATGCACCGCATGGTTATTATACAAATGGAAAAATTGACTAAAGGGGAGGCTAAATACACTAGACGCTCCCATAACTTAACCTCCCATAACTTTACCGCTCCCATATTTTACACAGGGCAACATAACCTCAACTGTCAAATTTTTTTGGGCAATTACGTACGATCAATTATGTGTTAGTATTAGTCGTTTTCTCGAAGAAACAGGAATTTTTATTTTCGCGAAAGAATGAAATTTCTGTAGAATATTCGTATGTATACATGTGTATATATGCAACGTTGCATTACATTTTCTAGAAAAATGTATCTCGCGCGTTTCAACGATCAGATTAATGTATTTTTTGTTCAATTCTTTTCATCAAGAGTTATCAACATTAAATTCTAATCAATCTTTTAAAAATTTGCAAAATATATCGCTGTCAGATTTTTAAATGTATGTCTATAACGCGTGAGCACAAGTTTCGGGTTGAATTTCGCGCGCTCACTGTACGCATGATTCGACAAAAAGCGCATGCGTAAAAACACGAGAGTGGGAGTATGAGGGGAACGTCAAGTTATGGGAGCGTTTCCGGTCCCGACGCGTCAAGTTATGGGAGCGTCTAGTGTACCGACATTATTACCGAAACCCTACATTATCGATTCAAAATCGCTCTCCAAACTTTTTCCAATACCGGTGGATGAATATCAATTAAATTTATGAATGAATGATGAATGAATTGCAAAATGCAAATGCGAGACACAAATCAACGTTTTCGTTAATTGCCACTGACTTGTCAGAAAGTTTGGATAGAATCTGATCAGAATAATATTTTTTTCATTTTTTTTTTTTTTTAGTTTAATTCCCCCTTTTGGGGTGGCCCCGGGTACTGGCCCATGTAGCCGCTTTTTTCCTCACTTCAAGGTTGGTCTGCAGTCCCGCACCTTTTTTTGATTTAATCGAAACTCAAAGCTGTATCGCAATTTTGCCGTGGGTGGAGGGAAACTGCAGAAGACCTCCACCGATACAGCCGGTAACTTACCTAATTCCCCCGATAGTAGCGCGAGAGGACTCTCGCACGACTATCAACGGATGGTTAGGCAGTTACCTCCTCCATTGCGATTCAGTGAGTCGTTCACCCGGTTAAGAGATACACATTAGCGCGATAAGGACCGCGCGAATGCCACCCCCGGAACCGTGTGACGACTCCCACCCATCGCAATGAGGTATTGGGACAAACTTATTTAAGGTGGTGTCCAAACCATCGGGGATTACAGCCGAAAACACTTGAAAAAACCCGATACATTTTTTCAGCGGTGTCGCCGGGATCGAACCCGGGTCCGCAACTTGCGAACCCGCGCTCGACCCACACGGCTACTGCTCTCCTTATATATATATATATATTTTTTTTTTTTTTTTTTTTTTTCATGACAATTCCACATGATGCTGCCCTCTTTCGGATTTCTGTGAACTTGATTTCGCCATTTTGTTTTTCGATAATACACAAAATTTATCAACATTTATCTCGTAATTTGGATTCCAACCTTACGTCGCGGTTTTTTCATAAAATAATGTCGAAGACTAATCGATATTCGTACTTGGTGTTCGTCATGGAGCCCCACTCTTGGTTTTAGCCAAAATGCCGTAAAAACATTATACAGGGTGGCCACTGTCAGGGAAAACCTGGAAATGTCAGGGAATTTTTTCGGGGTCAGGGAAATCAGGGAAATGTCAGGGAATTAAATAGTCAGGGAAAATTATCAAATGGAGAAAAAAAGTGTATGGGCGAATATTTTTTGTTCTGCGTATCGCTGAAAAAAAGTTATGGGTGGACATTTTCAACTTCAGCTTCTTCAGAAGGATCATTCTTCAGAAGGATCTTTTCAACATCTGCTTCTATATCTCGTTATCTCTATTCTATTCATCATTTATTATTATGATTATTCATTTATTTATTATGATTTGTTCCTCCCAAATATATAATTTAATAAACAATACCAAAGAATGAATAACAATAAACATATGCAATGTTCCTACCGTGTTACTTTCTTTTCACAAATCTGAATGGTTTGTCAGGGGAAATTTTCGAAAATGTCAGAGAAAAGTCAGGGAAATGTCAGGGAATTTTTTTCGTCCGATTTAGTGGCCACCCTGTTATAATTTAATGTTTTCAATTACAGATTCCTGATGATAATCGGATCTGTAATTTTTTTTTTTTTTTCAAAAAAATTTTAGTGGGGCTCCAATTGTGCCATAATTCTGATGATACTGTCAAAATTTCATTGATTTCCATCCATTCGTGCCAGAGCAAGTTTGGATTCCAATTTCGAGGTGCTAATGTCGGTATTTAGCCTCGCCTTAAGGGGTTACAAGACATTTTCAAAGAATCGATTTGGTATTATTGGCGAGATTTATTATTTATACGTTAAAGAATTATTAAAATTTTTTCAAAATGGTCGGTAACATACCTCGAGGTTTAGTGAACAGATTTTGGTAAAATTTATAGTGTAGATTCTTCATAATATTATCTATGGTGAAGCATGGTTTTTTTTTTTTATATTGGATGTCGCGTCGACTTTTTCATAATTTGTTTAATTTCAGGACTTATTAAAATTCAAATCTATTTTTAAACAACTGTCATTTCTATGAAAGGTTTTAAAAAACTTTCTCCTGTGCCCCACTTTGACTATGAATTTTGTTATCAAAAATAATTTTTATTTACTAGACGATAGAACAAAAAATCCACCTCCGGTGAGGATTTTCAAAGAAGAGTCCTAATGGGCAGCACATATCTCTGCCATTTATATATCATCTTAAATTTCCCTTTTTATTGTTTTATGCATAAAACATTAAATTTTGTGTAAATAAAAATTATTTTATACGCGTAATGGTCGCATCAAAATTTTCTTTATTTTTACAAATATTTTTTGTGACTCGTGGTGTGAAATCTCAAGGATTAACCGATTTTATTGAATATTAAATTGAAGTAGAAAAATATTTTTTCACAACATTTCTTTGTTCTCACGAGTGATATCAATATATTTTAAAAAACGATTAATTTGGCCAAAGAACATTGATGAAAATTCTTTAAAACGTCAATCGTTCTTCAATAATAGAGAATTAAGGTTGTTTAAAAGCTATACAAATTTTGAATGTTAATTGTTCAATAAATAGCTTCTTAATCGTAGTGAAATTTTTACACGACCTCTTGAATACTTCATGTAGGAACATACCAAAATTTCAGAATTCTATCATCATTACTTCAACCTCCTTAAGGGTTAAAATAAAAAATGATGAGAAAATTCTGAAAATTCGGTATGTTTTTGTATGAGGTATTTAAGAGGTCGTGTAAAAATTTCACGACGATTAGGAAGCTCGTTATTAAGAAATTAACGTTTTGTTAAAAACAATTTTGTAAACAAATAAAAAAATATTTATCAATAAACTTCGTTTTCTTTACGTTGCTTTCAGTATATTGTAGATATTAAAAAATTGAGAGGTCAAAAAAAAAACATCGCAAAGTTATATCAGTTTCCATAAGACTACATTTAATTTTATTTAATTTGTTAATCTTAATTATTCGATAACGAGCTTCCAAATCGTCGTGAAATTTTTACACGACCTGTTAAATACTTCATTGAAAAACATACCAAATTTTCAGAATTTTCTCATCATTTGCGATTTGGGTCTCAACAACCTTAAATAGAGAAAATCCTTAGGGCTAGTATTTTACTATTTCATGGCTCAAATTGGTTGCAAAATTCTCTAAGATTTCACTGCAAACAGATTTTGAAAAATGTTTGTCGTTCGATAATTTTTCAAACTTAAAAATTAATACATTACAAATGGTTCCAATTATCAAACAATAAACATTGACCAACATCTTTTTCAGTAAAATAAATGGAGCACATCTCGTCTGACAGAAAACCGGCCACGAAAAAAAAACTAAAACGAATTTTATGAACTGACGAATGCTGAGTGAATATTTTTACGAAATATCTACAAATTTATTAGTCCCGAAGTCAATTTCCAAATGAGTATTTATTGAATGAAACGAATGATAAATAGCATCTCAATCATAATTTTCGTCTTGAAATTTAATACCCTGTATTATTATTTCAAACAACAGATACAAAAGCTGTTAAAAAAATTATAAAATATTTTTAAATCATCGATAAAACTTGTAATTATTTTTGCCGAAAAAAATTCACGCTGATGGCGTTGTCAAATAATTTATAAAGATTTTTTTCAACCGAATCACGTCGATCGATCGCAGAATGCCATTTAAAAAAAAAAATTAAAAATTCTATGGACCAGAGTTGGGCAAAGTACTTGAAAGTACTTCAAGTATCAAGTACAAAGTACCGTCGGTACTTGAAGTACAAGTACTTGAAAAAATCAAGTACCAAGTACTTTTCAAGTTTTCGGGTACGTCTCGTAAATTCTGGTACTTGGGTCATTCCATGTCAAATCGACCAAGAGTTGGAGTCGATCACTTTCAATTTCGATTAAATTTAGTCAGAAGTTTTGTTTTATCATAAAACCAAGTTCTACCAAGGAAAAAAAATTGATTTTTTTTTTCGAAAGTGATGCAAAATTCAAAATTTAACCATTTTTCAAATTTTTTTTCTTCCAAATATCTTGAAAACTATGATAGTTATGAAAAATCGTTTGTTTTGTCTTGAAGAGTATACTCAAGGGTTCCGAAAAAAAAAATGTTCCGATAAAATTTTTTGAAAAATGATGAATTTGGAGAATTTTGAATTTTTTAAAATCGTGAAAATCCACAATTAACATCAAATTATTTGTTCAATTTTTTAAATATAATACCTTGTACTGATTTTAAAAGATCCTGAAATTTTCAGAAAGGTGTTTTTTTTTGTTCAAAAAATATGAATTTTTTTCGAGTTGAGCAATCATGTAATTTTGTACTTTTTAGCGGTCAAAATTATATGATTGATCAACTTCACTTGACTTAGAGGTAAAAAAAAAGTTTTACCAAAATTCAGAAATTCATATTTTTGGCACAAAAAAAACACATTTCTGAAAATTTCAGGATCTTTTAATATCAGTACAAGGTGTTATATAAAAAAAATAAAACCAAAAATTTAATGTTGATTGTGGATTTTCACGATTTTGAAAAATTAAAAAATCTCCAAATTCATCATTTTTCAAAAAAAATTTTCGGAATATTTTTTTTTCCGTAGCCCCAAGTATACTCTTAAAGACGAACCTGGAACGATTTTTTCGTAACCATAATAGTTTTCGAAATATTAAAAAAATAAACTAGAAAAAATGGTGAAATTTTGAATTTTCGAAAAAATTTTTTAATCTTTTCCCTTTGTCAGAACTTCGTTTTATGATAAAAGAAAACTTCTGACCAAATTTCATCGAAATTGAAAGAGGTCGATTCCAAATATCGGTCGATTTGACATGGAATGACCCATATTCAAAGGCTTTGCACACGCAACCATCAGCAAGACACATTCAAAAGTACTCGATACTTGGTACTTGAAAAAAGTACTTCAAGTACAGAAAAGTACTTGAAATTTTCAAGTGCAGTACTTCAAATGCAGGAAGTACTTGAAAAATTTAAGTACAATACTTTAAGTACTTTTCAAGTACTTTGTACTTGCAAGTACTGTACTTTAAGTACTTTTCAAGTACTTTGTACTTGCAAGTACTGTACTTTAAGTACTTTTCAAGTACTTTGTACTTGCAAGTACTGTACTTCAAGTACTTTTCAAGTACTTTGTACTTGCAAGTACTGTACTTCAAGTACTTTTCAAGTACTTTGTACTTGCAAGTACTGTACTTTAAGTACTTTTCAAGTACTTTGTACTTGCAAGTACTGTACTTTAAGTACTTTTCAAGTACTTTGTACTTGCAAGTACTGTACTTTAAGTACTTTTCAAGTACTTTGTACTTGCAAGTACTGTACTTCAAGTACTTGCAAGTACCGAGTACTTTCAAGTACTGCCCAGCTCTGCTATGGACCAATCAGATAAAGAGAAACAATACAGTATCTCAAATGAGAGCTACGTTGCTTGGGGCGAGGACACTTTGCTCGAGTGAGAGCAAGTTGGTCTGACCCCGGTCGATGGTTTTTGCCTCGAAATTGGGCACAATATTTGTCTGTAAGCGTCGCGATAAAGTTTATTCGTTCCGGCGTAAATAAACGGATTGACGACGGATGAGGCCCAAGCGAGAATCGATCCGATAATGTGCAATATCGGTATTCTCATTTTATCGTCGATTACATTGACGAGCATCAATGGCATGAAACAAAGTAAGAAGCACAAAAAAATTGTAAGCATCAATCTCGTGACTCTCGAGTCTTCGCGCTTTTGAAAACCCCCATTTTTACGACCACCCGAATGTGCTTCGAGATTCTTGCGACTCTTTCGGACTTTCCAATAGATACACAGATACGACGTTATTATTACCAAACATGGAACGATAAAACCAACAACGAAGAGCAATTTTTTTGGACTCTTCCCATTCTTCTTCAGTATCGTGCACGAGAATGTCGCTGGATCCAGTCCAAGGGTGCCCCAGATACCCAACAACGGTGGTATCAACAGTGAAAAACTGAGAATCCAGATGGCGATGAGCATCAGAGTTATACCACGAGAAGTGTAAAGACTCGGATAAATATCGGGCTTCGATATCAGGACGTATCTGCAAAAGAAAGGATAAACTAAAATTGTGGAACTTGGAATTTGCACATCGCTCTCTCATCTTTGGCTTCTTCATAAAGGAAGCTATCTTTTCGCAAAGAAAAAAAAAATTTAGAGATTTTAATAAATGTTGAGACCCAAAATGTTGAGAAATTATATTTAGAAGAAAACGTCACAAAAATCGATGTCTCCGATCACACTCTCGTTATTTTTCTGTGTTCTCTATCATGAGAAAACATTGCTGTTAAAACGCTAGCCCAAAATAAAATTATTTGTACGAGTTATGATTTTTTGAAATATTGCGTACTTTTAACGACTCGAAAAACATATTTTATAATAACTCCGCCGGATTTTGGAATTCGAGAATTTCACTTCGAGAAATCGAAACTGTATTCAAAACCCTTCAAAATGAGCACAAGTTAATCTTATTTGGTGCATTTATGACGCCACAATCGTAAAACTACGTTTTTTCGAAAATCAAGAATAACTGCGAAAAATCTCATTTTTCAAAAATCTTAAAAAATCATATTAAATTTTTACGACTAAAAATCTATATTTTTGTGGAGTTTCAATTAGTTCTGACCAATAGATTTGGAATGATTGATCAATTTCATCTTTTAGAAACCAGTTTCAGCTATTTTGGGACATTTAGGTTTTGACTTTAGGTATTCTGAGAATTCGGTCAATAAAATCGATAGTCTTTGTTTTAAAAAATTATAAAACAATTTATTTACAATTCTTTGAGATCCGTCTCCGTCAAATGATGACAATATTTACGAGTAATTGCTTTTTCTGCAACTTTACGTCTAAAGTTGTGATTGTTTGAATTGTAAAAAATTATAAAATAATTTATTTACAATTCTTTGAGATCCATCTCCATCAAATGATGATAATATTTGCGAACAATTACTTTTTTTTGCCACTTTAGACTTGAAGTGGCAAAAATCGATTTTATTGACAAAATTCTCAGGAAACCTAGTCAAAACCTGAATGTCCCAAAATAGCTGAAACTGATTTCTGAAAGATGAAATTGATCAATCATTCAAAATATGTTGGTTGGAACTAGTTCAAATTGCACAGAAATATAGATTTTCTGTCGTAAAAATTTAATATGATTTTTTCAGATTTCAAAAAATGAGGTTTTTCAGTTATTCTTGATTTTCGAAAAAAACGTAGTTTTACGATTGTGGCGTCATAAATGCACGAAATGAGGTTAATTTGTGCTCATTTTGAAGGGTTTTGAATACAGTTTCGATTTCTCGTAGTGAAAATCTCGAATTCCAAAATCCGGCGGAGTTATACACAAAAGCAAAGAAGATATTTTTCGGGTCGTTAAAAGTACGCAATTTTCAAAAAATCATAACTCGTACAAATAATTTTATTTTGGGCTAGCGATTTAACAGCAATGTTTTCTCATGATAGAGAACATAGGAAAATATCGAGAGTATGATCGGAGACATCGATTTTTTTGACCTGCTGGTTTGACGTGGAATCACTCATATAGTATATTAAATTTCATATACATTTTCAAGCATTTTCATATACGGGGATATTAATTTTCAATGTTCACTCTTTTAATTTTAATATAAAAATATTAAATTTAAGATGAAATTGTTAATTTTTCAATACCATGTATATTCATTTCGATTTCGTATACTTGTTATTGAAATTTCATATAATTTTTTATATTAAATTTAATAACATTTTTTACAGTTTATTCAAATATAAATATAAATTTTAATTTTCAGGGTTTATTCTCTTTTCAATATACGAAAGAATATGAAATTTCAATAACAAGTATATTAAACCCAATTATCTTATTTTTTAAATGCACTAGTTTACAAAGCCGTTTGTTATTCAATTTTGAACGAATCGTCGAAGGATTCAGATTTTAATTAATTTTGAAATTTTCAAAATGTGAAGAAATAATCGTGCAAATTAGAAATCTGACCATTTCTCTCGTTCGTTAATCTTCCTTTATTAGCTGGTGGATGAAATAAAATGAGGCAGCAAATTGCTTATTTGCACGATTTTTTCTTTTCGGTTTCCTACTTTTTTTTATGAGCAAAACGCTATTGCAATGTTTATCTTTTTTCTAACCTGTAAGCTTTTCATATAAGGCCTAATGTGTAAATAACAATTTGCACATTTCTTTATATCCAATTTGCACAATAGAGAACTTGCATGTTTTTTTTAAATTTTTTTATTCGAAAGTAGGATAAAAAATAATGTATTTCCCAAGACAGTTTTTTTTTTAAAGGAATATTGACGCTGCAAAAAAATATTCTTTGACTCTAATTTTTCTCGAAAAATTTGAATTGGCAACCATATTGTTGTACCCAACTATCAGCGCCGCCAGTGTCGAGTCCGGGAACCACGTCTCATTGTAAACAGTTTCTGCTCTCGGTGACGCAAAAATCTAACCTATAACTTACGTATTATTCTTCAATATTATTACCTACGTCAAAAGTATCACAGAAAAAATATAAATTGACAAAGCAATTATGGATTCATTCACCCCGCAACCAAACTTGGATTGGTTCATGTCTTGTTTTGTACCATCGTGTAAAAACACAACAAGTACTACACCAGAAAAGATATTTGTCCATGTGCCAAATAATCCAGTGAAAAGAAAGGTTTGGTGCGCGCTTCTCTCTCTCTCTCTCTCTCTCTCTCTCTCTCTCTCTCTCTCTCTCTCTCTCTCTCTCTCTCTCTCTCTCTCTCTCTCTCTCTCTCTCTCTCTCTCTCTCTCTCTCTCTCTCTCTCTCTCTCTCTCTCTCTCTCTCTCTCTCTCTCTCTCTCTCTCTCTCTCTCTCTCTCTCTCTCTCTCTCTCTCTCTCTCTCTCTCTCTCTCTCTCTCTCTCTCTCTCTCTCTACCCGCTCGCGCCGGGGCCAAAACTGTTTACAATGGAACGTAGTTCCCGGACGCGACACTGGCGGCGCTGATAGTTGGGTACAACAATATGGTTGCCAATTCAAATTTTTCGAGAAAAATAAGAGTCAAAGAATATTTTTTTGCAGCGTTAATATTACTTTAAAAAAAAAACTGTCTTGGGAAATACATTATTTTTTATCCTACTTTCGAGTCCCATAGATTAAAATAAAGATTTCAGATGCATGCAAGTTCTCTATTTGCTCTTTCTTCATATCCAGTCTATAAAATTGGTTGTATTTTTTTTTATATCAGTTATAAATCCATAGGCCTGAATCCCTTGATTCATTTTAGATATCATTTCACCTTTTTCATTTTTGGTTTATTTCTGCGAAAAATTTGAGCACTGGCTTCAAAATTGCAAGAGTTACAGTGCTCACAAACATTTTTCGAAAATTGAATTTTTCTTCAACTAAACCTCTCCAGCGTTTCGTCGAACCACTTTTGAAATTTTCTACCAACCATTTTTGTCATCTAGTGAGCAAATTAGAGCCCAAAAAATTTAAAAAAAAATGGTATGCTTCTTCAATCTTTGAAGTTATTTGTTCCAAATTCAACTTCAAACGATTTCGTCACACAGTGTATATTTACAAAAAAAAACTGTGTTTCACAGCGACGAAGTTGCTGAAGTTTAAACATTTTTGGAGCATTTTTGGAGATCAAAATAATTTTTGGAGTAAATCCTGTAAGTGGTTTATTCAAAATTTTGTTAGAAAATTCAATTTCAACGCTGCCAATGAAAAAACATTTGAGCGTGCAGATTGAGATTAGAAGATGAAACATATTTTTTAACGATGAATCCCGGGATTCATTTTTCAAAAATTCAACCTTGACTGTTCTTGTCACCCAGTTTATTTTGGCAAAAAAATGGAGCTCGATAATTTCAAACTTGCAGAAGTTAAAGCCTTCACAAGGTTTTTCTCACGAGCGTCCGCACCCTTTTTTTTTTGTTAATACAATTTCTCAAAGATTTGGAACACGTTAAGCATCCTGTTAAGAGAAACTGTGATTTTTTTTTTTTTTTAATAGAACTTCCTTCGCGAGGAAGTATAAAGTGATATAATATTTATTTCTTGGAAGCTTATCAATTTTTACAAGTTTGCAAAAAGGCTCTTCATCATGAACTCTTTGTGTGTATTTCGTTAGGGGGAAAAAAACACTAAACGAAACAGTTTCTCATATGGAGAGCCACAAAGAGACCGCGGGGAGAACCGATATGAAAAAAAAAGTGGAAAAAAAAATTTTAGTATGTAGCAACGAGGAATAAGAGACAGAGAGATAGTCTGAGTCACGAGGCACAAGGAATCGTTTGTAGTCGATTATATCACTCTCCGAGACGAGGGGAGATATCATTTTTTTCTTCTTTAATAATTTAAGTTGAGTTGTAAACGCTAATTATAAAATTTTCATTTCAACAAAGTAGCCATCGATGAATGAAATTCTCATTACTCTCGTAAACGCGATAAATTCTCCCTCTGTTATCAGCGCTCTTTCAGGGGGGTTCCTTCGGATACTTTCTTCGTTGCCTTTTTTATATTTTTATTTTTTTATTTTTTTATTTTTATTTTTTTTTTAATTTTTATTTTTATTTTTATTTTTATAAATTGATCAAATTTTGAATTATTTTAGGAGTGATTACCAAAGAGACCGGATTTTGTAGAATTTTCTATTTATCAAAAAAATTTTGACAATCTGACTCGGAATAAACTTTGTATTCTGAGTTCGAAATTTTGCGATCCCAAAGATTAAAAAACTAGGTAAAATATCATAATTATTTCATCTGACACGAAGTTCGATGGAGGCGTCAAAATTAGCAAATTTAGCATTTTTGCAGGACAGTTTGTGAATATTCCAAAAATGCAGAATACAGAATACAGTATGTTCAAAATGTCCCAAAAACGTCGTGAAATAACATTTTGAAAAAATTTCCGGCCGTAATGTAGGGGAGGGCAAAAATCCGGCAAAAAAAAAAAATAATTTTTGGTTTCTTGTCAAATTATCATAAATTTGATGTATTGACTCATTTTTAGGCCGATCCGCGATACCTGGGGCATAATGGACCACCCTAAAAAATTAGGTCCTAAAATTTATGTTTTTCTTCAAATTATAATGAATTTGATGCATATCGATTCATTTTGAGGCCGATGCACTACATCAGGGGTAAAATGGACCATCAAAAAGAAAAACATTTTGAACGTTGAAAACTGTTTTTTAAGATTAACAAAAAAAATTATCATTTTTTAGAGGGGGGTCGTCGTGCCCCAGATTTTTTTTTTCGAGCCTTATCATAATGTCGGTGAATTCGTTCAAGATAGAACAAAAGTAACCGATTTGATGGAAAGCCACAAAAAGTATGAACCGGCTTAGGCGGGCCGTCCTGCCCCACCCTCTCCTCTGTGCGTGCGTGCGTGTGGGTATGTGTGTGTGTGTGTGTGTGTGTGTGCGCGTGTGCGTGTGCGTGTGTGTGTGTGTGTGTGCGTGCGTGTGCGTGTCTGAGTGTGCGTGCGTGCGTGTGTGTGTGTGTATGTGTGTGTGTGTGTGTGTGTGTGTGTGTGTGTGTGTGTGTGTGTGTGTGTGTGTGTGTGTGTGCGTGCGTGTGTGAATGTCTCAAAATGGATATATCTGGAGAACGGTTTAAGCGATCGAGTTGAAAATTGGTATGCAAGTAGATCATCTATCCCTCTTTACTCAGTGCAAATTTCTCCGAAATTGCAAAACAATTGTCAATTTGGAGGGGCTTTTAATTTTTTGCAAAATGTTTTTGGAGTAACTCTAACTATCGTAATTTTGCAGTTATCATGCTGAAATTTTTTGTAGAGATACACTTTATAATAAGGATAGTTGAGATTGAATATGGGAAAAATCGCTTCAGAGGTTCGGTTTGAAAAAAAATATTTCATTTTTTGCAAAAAAATTGTGAGTACTATAACTTTCGTAATTTTGTACACGCCAAGTTGATTTTTTTTGTTACGATACATTCAATGACAACGAAAAATAATACTGAATTTCATGAAATTCGCTTCAGAGGTTTGGTTAGAAAATTTTTTGAGATTGTCAAAAAAATTTTGTTAACGCTCCAACATTCGCATTTTTAGAAGTATCGAGCTAACATTTTTTGCACAAATGCACTAGATGACAAGAATGGTTAGTGTTGAATTTGGAGAAAAACGCTGGAGAGGTTCGTTGTCAAAATTTTTTTGAAATTTTTGAAAAATACTTGTGAACACTAAGTTTCCTAATCTAGCAGCTATCGAGTTCACTTTTTTAGCACCAATACACTAGATGACAAAAAACAGTTAATGTAATTGAACGGAATTGCTAAAAAATCATGCAAATTGGAAATTCGTACACAGTAGGGTGACAGTTATTTAGGCTTTGGCGAAATAAGTTCGGTGCCACCCCAAAAACATAATCAAGGTATATAAGAAAAAAAAATTGTGTAAAGTTTGGAGGCGCTCGGAAAATTGGAAAACGCGTCACGGGGCGATTGAAATTTTAAATGTTTTTTGGGCATCTCTACAGAGCTTGTCATTAACAAAATTATGAACGAAAAAAATTGAAAAAATTTAGTTTTGTACACCATACTATGCACAATAAGTGTAGCAAGTTTCAAATTTTTCTCATTAATATTATGGTCGGAAAAAAAATCATTGATGCGTGGGATAAATGCATGTATATTTTACATTTAAATTTTCAATCACTCGGTGTATAATATTAATGAGAAAAATTTGAAACTTGGTACACTTATTGTGCATAGTATGGTGTACAAAACCAATTTTGTTCTTATTTTTTCCATTCATAATTTTGTGAATGAAAAAAAAAGAAAAAATTTAGTTTTGTACACCATACTATGCACAATAAGTGTACCAAGTTTCAAATTTTTCTCATTAATATTATCGTTGGAAAAAAAAATCATTGATGCGTGGGATAAATACATGTATTTTACATTTAAAATTTCAATCGCTCGGTGGCGCGTGTTCCAATTTTCCGAGCGCCTCCAAACTTTACACAGATTTTTTTTGATACACCTTGATTATGTTTTTGGGGTGGCACCGAACTTCATGAGGAAGCCATGATAATAAACATCCCAGTGGACACAGTAATGTTGCAGCAATGTAACGGCAATGTTACCGTTTGTAACATGTAACATTACATGGACGTTACATGTAAGTTACATGTAAGTTACAATTTCCTACTCAGCAATGTAACATTGTTACATAACAGTTATGTAACGTTATGTAACAGTTACGTAACAGTTATGTAACTGTGTTACGTTGTCGTAACTAAAATTAATTGTTGTTAAACATGTTATAAAAAATATATAGCTCTTGCAAAATAATTTAATATGCATAGTTTACCGGCCCGAAAGAGATTCATAGAAAACAAAAATCTACACGAATTGTCTGATCTAACTTTTCTCAGAGACTAGGAATCGAACCCTCGACCCTACCTATCATCCTACCTATCTACCCAACACGCTACCGATTACGCTACCGACTATACTTATGAATTCTCTCTACTTGTATAATATATGAATGCTGGAGTGCCGAAAAAATAATAGTAGTATAATAATGATAGTAAAATAATAATAATAATAAAATAATAGTATTTGCATTTGAATGAGCAATAAACCATGAAAGTTGGTTTTTTTATTTGCGAATTCGAATCCCCTGACCCCTCATAAGTTATGTAAACTTTATTCCAGAATACCTGAATCCTCATAACTTACGTTACTCTTCATAACTTAATTTCAGCGCTTCTAACCCCTCATAAGTTATGTAAGCCCTTAAAACATGTTTGAAAGAAATGTGACCTCTCATAAGTTAAGTGACCTCTCATAACTTAATTCGGGGGCGTCTGACCCCTCATAACTTACATCATCCCTCATAACTTAATTTCGCGACCCCTGACGCCTCGTAATAAAAATGTTTACAGTGTGTAACTTCTATGGTATATTGTCGCAATATAACATATGTTACATTACTGTAATGCAGTTATGTAACCTAAATGTAACAAATGTTACATAACATGTTACTTGCACGTTATATAACAGCAACGTTACATAGGAATAACATTGTAACATTACATGTAACTTCCATGTTATATTGCCGCAATATAACATATGTTACAATGCTGTAATGTAACAAAGTTATATTGCAGTTATGTAACCTACATGTAACAAATGTTATATAACATTGTTACTTGCATGTTATATAACAGCAACGTTACATAGGGACAACATTGTAACATTACATGTAACTTCCATGTTACATTGCGGCAACATAACGTGTTCACTGGGATGTTATAAAAATGATCAAGGAGGTCCTCACGAAGGAGGCTTGACGAAGGACGAAAAAAAATGAGGAAGCTATGTGCAAATTTAAAAAAAATGAAAAAATAGATATGGTTAAAAATATTAGCAAACCTGTTAATAGTAATGGCGACCATACTGAGCAGCGAAACAGCCACATTTCCGTAAAAAAATAGGGGAAATATTTGGCACAGAGCGTCCCCGAGTATCCACGCCTCGTTCAAGTATCTGCTCGCTGTCAATGGCAGATTGACAGCGGAGAATATCAAATCCGAAATACTTAGGCTTATGACAAAAGCAGTCGTCGCGTGTCTTCGGAGTCTCGTGTATTTCATCAGTGCGACCACCGTCACTAAATTACCTAAGAAAGAGGGAACAAAGGCGCTTATTCATCGATGATTTTTAACGAATAATTAATTTTGCTAATTAAGATTCTTGATTGCAATTGTTGTCGTCAGCAATGCGAGGCAGCAAATTAACGTTCATTAGGTCTTGGATGCTCTCGCAGAGTCTCTAAGACTCGTGGGAATCGTTCATGAACGCATATATAGCAATGGAAGCTCACACAAATATACGTGCACTTGAAAAAATTTCCAAAGTAATATGTGCGACGCAATGTGACGCCCATAATTGCTTTCAGGCGTGTCAGATTTTTTTTTTTTTTTTTTTTTTTTTAATTCGTCTCGACCTTTTTTCTCCAGGCTTGGACATGTGGGAGTTCGTACAACCACGCTGGACCCACGTGATGGGTCGGATTATTTTTTTCGGTGGGTCTCTTTTTGACATTCGCAAACATAGCGATAATTTTTTTTTTTACCATCTCTCATGAAGTCCTGCGATACTCTCTCATTAAACGTTATATACTTCGGACTCGTAAATCTAATTGCAGCCTTTTAGCGGGTAGATCAAAAATGGAAACTCGACACTCGCGGATAGTTAGCGATAAAATTGTGCGAGAGCTTGAGAGTTTCGTGCTGGGAGGAAAAATGGTCTTGACGATGGGGGAAAATAAAAAATTATTCCATTGTAAATACTCTTTTAATTCCATTGTAAATAATCTTTTAATGAAGAAATAGCTGTATCAAATTCGAGGTAATTTTGTAGATATTTAATCGAAAAATGCAATTTGATACTTGATTTTTTGGATGTGATATAATTTTGCCTTCATTCTGGTATCGATTTATTTAATGCTGACAAAAGAACGTATTTTTGTGCATCAATTTCTGGAGAAAGGAGCTCGTTTGAGGGTTTCGCAATTTCTTAGATCAAACGAAAATTAATTTTTGAAATTTTTGAAATTAATTAATTTAGTTTCAGTTTAATTTTTGAAATTTAAAAAATACTCAGAATTGTAAATTGATGAGTACCTTATTCTTTTTGTATGCTTATAGAAAAATAAATACCAGATTTAAATCGATATATTATAAATTTGATCTTAGATCAAACGAAAATTAATTTTTGAAAAATGACCATCATATGCCAGATTCAACTCGATAAGGGAGGGTTGAAATTTAACAAATCTTCCCAATTGTAAATTGTTGTGTCAATGAGCACATTATTCTTTTTTATTTTTATAGAAAAATAAATAACAGGTTTAATTCGTTACATTATAAATTCAATCTTAGATCAAGTGAAAATTAATTTTTGAAAAATGACCATCAGACGAATATGTCAGATTCAACTCGATAAAGGAGGGTTGAAATTTGAAAAATCCTCCAAATTGTAAATTGTTGTATCAATGAGCACATTATTCTTTTTTATCTTTATAGAAAAATAAATAACAGGTTTAATTGGTTACATTATAAATTCAATCTTAGATCAAACGAAAATTAATTTTTGAAAAATGACCATCAGACGAATATGTCAGATTCAACTCGATAAGGGAGGGTTGAAATTTGAAAAATCTTCCCCATTGTGAATTGCTATATTAATGAGTACCTTTTTTTCTTTATAGAAAAATAACTAACATATTTAATTCGTTACATTATAAATTCAATCTTAGATCAAACGAAAATTAATTTTTGAAAAATGACCATCAGACGAAAATGTCAGATTAAACTCGATAAGGGAGGGTTGAAATTTAAAAAATCTTGCCCATTGTGAATTGCTGTATTAATGAGTACCTTATTTTTCATCTTTATAGAAAAATAACTAACATATTTAATTCGTTACATTATAAATTCAATCTTAGATCAAACGAAAATTAATTTTTGAAAAATAACCATCAGACGAATGTGCCAGATTCAACTCGATAAGGGAGGGTTGAAATTTGCAAAATCTTTCTCATTGTGAATTGCTGTATTAATGAGTACCTTTTTTTTATCTTTATAGAAAAATAACTAACATATTTAATTCGTTACATTATAAATTCAATCTTAGATCAAACGAAAATTAATTTTTGAAAAATGATCATCAGACGAATATGCCAAAATCAACTCGATAAGGGAGGGTTGAAATTTAAAAAATCTTCCCCATTGTGAATTGCTGTATTAATGAGTACCTTTTTTTATCTTTATAGAAAAATAACTAACATATTTAATTCGTTACATTATAAATTCAATCTTGGATCAAACGAAAATTAAATTTTGAAAAATAACCATCAGACGAATATGCCAGATTCAAGTCGATAAGGGAGGGTTGAAATTTAAAAAATTTCCCCATTGTGAATTGCTGTATTAATGAGTACCTTTTTTTTATCTTTATAGAAAAATAACTAACATATTTAATTCGTTACATTATAAATTCAATCTTAGATCAAACGAAAATTAATTTTTGAAAAATGATCATCAGACGAATATGCCAAAATCAACTCGATAAGGGAGGGTTGAAATTTAAAAAATCTTCCCCATTGTGAATTGCTGTATTAATGAGTACCTTATTTTTCATCTTTATAGAAAAATAACTAACATATTTAATTCGTTACATTATAAATTTAATCTTAGGTCAAACGAAAATTAATTTTTGAAAAATGACCATCAGACGAAAATGTCAGATTAAACTCGATAAGGGAGGGTTGAAATTTGAAAAATCCGCCAAATTGTAAATTGCTGTATTAATCAGCACCCTATTCTATTGAAATCTTTATAGAAAAATAAATGACAGATTTCAATTCAAAATTATAAATTTTTTTATTCGATAATTTAATTATCAATTTTATTCTTACCGAGAATTCCTACTAAACTGAAAAGTATGGCGCAAGCAGCGGCTATAATGGTGGCCGATCGTGGAAATGGTCTTCCTTCCTCGTCCTTCTGAATCATCTCGATTAACGACTCGTTCCGTTCGATATTATCCATCCTTATATTCTTGGCGATAAATAGACCACTTAATCGAACGACTATATAGCGATTTGCAATATATATGTATATATATGTATATACATACATGTACACTTTACAAGTACGTAGTATTCACATTCCTTGACCTCTCAGGTTCGATGGATCGATCAATGAGAGTTATTGTTGAAAGAACAAATACACCAGAACGCACGTGTCCCTTCGATGAATCACACTGAGTAACCAAACCGATAATTCATCCGTGCAGAATACTTTTTTTTTTCCCTCTCGCGCTTTCATAAGCGAATCGTCGTAATTATCATCCACATCGATAGCATTATTTTTTATTATTAAAAAAAAAAATGGTCCAACTATTTTTCCACATTCACGAATTCCTCTTCGACTCTCACTGCAAATAAAATTGATTTTTTTTTGCAATTACTATAATTACGTTCAATGCCTATTTCTTCAAAATTGCACTCTTGAAGTATTTTTTTCAATTGTGAAATTTTCAGTCATACAGAATTGAATTTCAAAAAATCACATTGTTGGATAATTTTATAATTACGGTCAATGCCTATTTTTTTCAAAATTGCACTTTTGAAGTATTTTTTTCAATTTTGAAATTTTCGGTCTTACAAAATTGAATTTCAAAAAATCACATTGTGGGATAATTTTGATTTCCGCGTTTGAATTCTGATTGTAAAGATTTCAAAAAAATTGCCGGTATCAGCAATGTTTATTTTTTTTTTTTTTTAAACCATTCGACGGATATTTTTTGATCGGTGCCAGATTTGTCGAATCGTTCTTTTTAACTTTTTTGACCGATTGCAAATTTTCACTGACGGATATCTTTCTCACGAACGACGTCTCGACGGATGACGTCCCGAAGAATCAACATCCGAGTCGCTCTTTACAGACTGACGACCCGCACTGCGTTCGCTTTACGCTCTTTCTTTCTTCCTCTCTCTCTCTCTCTCTCTCTTTCTCTCTCGAACTATATGTGAAATACATACACAAGCTTCTTATCTCAAAGCCACTCGAATCTTACGCCTTTACTTTTGATGCTCTCCCTCTTGCGCTACCGCTGCTTCTGCTCGCGATGGCGAGTTCTGGCTTCTGGTGGTGTGCCCGTTGCCCACATCCTCGTAGAAATATCCTCGTACGTCAGAGTCAAACCACAGCTCCACAATCGTGTATATATTACTTATAGACGCTCCTACGCGTGATAAAAGATAAGGACGCTTAAATACACTTGACGGTTCTCTCGAACTCTTTTTTCTTAATCCCTTGAAAATAAATTTTCCGCTCAATTTCCAAGTTAATTAACAATTACCGAGCACAAGTCTTTTTGTAAATGAAAATTACATCAACCGGTCTCGACAAATTAAAAATGAGCCCTGAATACCTTGAAACAAATTCTAGTCTACTTTAAAAGGCTAAAAAAAAGGAAATTTTTTAGATTTTTTTTGTCAGCTCCTTTGTCAGATATGGCTATAAAACTGTTTTTACAACATTGTTTCATCCTTCGAAAATACAAAACAAAAATTTATTTTTTATTCTCATTCTTTGAATAATTTATAGAAGGCGCCAAAATCGAGTCTTCAAAAATGTCTTGTCCCGTAATGGCCGAGAGTTACACTGAGAAAACAGTTTATTTATAGTTATCAGGATTTATTAACTATTGACAAATGGTAAAGTTGGATATGGCGAAATAAATATTTTGCGACAAGGATGTTCAGTCCCTATGAAACCTGTTAATGTTGATTGCTCAATAAATAGCTCCTTAATCGTCGTGAAATTTTTACACGACCTCCTGAATGCTTCATATAAAAATATACCAAATTTTCAGAATTCTATCATCATTACTTCAACCTCCTTAAGAGGAGGCTAAATACCGACACTAACACCTCGAAGTGTTAAGAGGAGGCTAAAGGCGACATTCGGACCTCTCTCTCTCGCTCTCACACGACCCCTATCGTCCTTTCTCTCTCGCACTCGCACGAAAAATGTCGGTATTTAGCCTCCTCTTAAGAGGAGGCTAAACACCGACACTAACACCTCGAAATTGCCATCCAAACTTGCTCTTATACAAATGGATGGAATTGAATAAAATTTTAACAACATCATCAGAACAATGGCAGGAATGGAGCCTCACTAAATTTTTTTCGAAAAACAAAATAAAAAATTACAGATTCATTTACCACCAAGAAACTGTAATTGAAAAACTTAAATTATTAAACTTTTACTGCATTTCGGGTAAAACCAAGAATGAGGCTCCATGAAGAACGCCACGATACAAATATCGAGACGTTATAGACATTATTTTATCAAAATGACACGCCGTAAGTTTGGATGGCGCATCGAGAGATAAATATCGATAAATTGCAGTTTTATAGAAAAACGAAATGGCGAAATGTAGTTCACAGACGTGCGAGTGAGGGCAGCACCATGGATTCTGACGAGTAACCTATAATATTTAGGGGGCTCGAATGAGTTCGTTGGCATTAGCTGTAACGCATTTTAGCCTCTCAATTGACAATTAATTGTTAATTAATTTATCCCCCTCTTAATTGTCAAAATGTAATTAATTTTCATCCACGGTTGTCGGAGAAAGACTGGACGACGATGATACATCGATAATATAGGGATTGAATAAAAATGCTATTTAGCCTCCTCTTAAGGGTTAAGAAGAGGCTAAAGGCGACATTCGGACCTATCTCTCGCTCTCACACGACCCCTATCATCCTTTCGCTCTCGCACTCGCACGAAAAATGTCGGTATTTAGCCTCCTCTTAAAATGAAAAATGATGAGAAAATGATGAAAATTTGGTATGTTTTTGTATGAAGCATTCAAGAGGTCATGTAAAAATTTCACGACGATTAGGAAGCTCGTTATTAAATAATTAACATTATGTTAAGAACAATTTTTTAAATAAATAAATAAAAATATTTATCAATAAACTTCGTTTTGTTTCCGTTGTTTTCAATATATTGTAGATATAAAAAAAATTGAGAGGTAAAAAAAAAACTTATCGCAAAGTTATATCAGTTTCCATAAGACTACATTTAATTTAATTTAATTTGTTAATGTTAATTGTTCGATAACGAGCTTCCTAATCGTCGTGAAATTTTTATACGACCTCTCAAATACTTCATCCAAAAACATACCAAATTTTCAGAATTTTCTCATCATTTGTGATTTGGGACTCAACATCCTTAAGGAGGTTCATCTGGTACCGAGTGAGTCAAAAGAAAAATGTCAATGCTTAACCTCAAAATAATCAGCATTTTCGAGACTAATTAATTTATTATGAATCTCACAAGTACCTAATCGATTTTATGAAGCTCTAAAAATGTTCCTTAGATACTTTTTTATCAATTCTTAAATTTTCGTCAAAATCTGTATTGTAATGATTGTGCATTTAATATTTATAGACAGTATCCCGTAAGAGCCCGTGTTATTTAGGATTTACATTTTTATTTATTTCTCACGAACAACGTACCCTCGGGTCTTGAAATTTTAACAGATGACTTTTTAGATATTAATAACTATATTCTGATTTTTTTATCAACATCTGTATTGTAAATCGTGTACCAGATGAACCTCCTTAATGAATCATTCATTTGAGCCTCTGAATTGTGACAAAGTTTTGGCAATAGCTAAGAAAGGGTATGTTCCATTCAAGTACCGATTTATTAACTATTTTACCAAATCTTTATTTGTCATCGTATCTAACTTCACCATTTGTTAACAGTTAACAAATCCTGGTATACGGTTTTTTTTAAATTTTCATTGCTTGAAAATTTTTTGAATATGTATATTTTTTTTATTTACATAGCTTGTGGACCGGTTGCTTTAAAAAAAAAGCATTTTAAAGAGAAAGATTTCTTACACAATAATTGACCATCGTTAATGAAAAATCGATAACAAAAAATGGCGAATGTTTGAAATAAATTGTGAAATTTCAATTTTCCATTTTCATTTCAAACATCCGCTTTTTTAAAAATCGATTTTTCGTTAACAATGATAAATGGTCGTGTAAGAAACCTTCTTCTTTGAAATGCTTGTTTATTTTTTTGTTTCGAACTTGCCAATCCTGAGATTAACTGTCAGCCATGGGACGAGACATTTTCGATTTTGGCGCCTTCTATAAATTATTCAAAAAATCAAAATTAAAAATAGTATTTTTTTAGTAATTTCGAAGGATGAAACAATGTTGAATGAAAAAATATCTTAAAAATGGCAATGTTACCGAGTGTAACATGTAATATTACATAGACGTTACATGTAAGTTACAATTTCCTACTCCAGCAATATAACATTGTTATATAACGTGTTATATACCCGGCATATAACAGTTATATTGCAAGGTAATGTAACAAGCCGTAACAGCTTTGTAACTGCTATATAACAGTCATGTAACTACAATATTGTAATGGTATGTTACAGTAATGTATCTGTTATATTGCGTGTTATATTACATAACATGTTACTTCCACGTTATATAACAGTTATGTATCACAGGAATGCCATTGTAACATTACATATGTAACTTCCATGTTATATTGCCGCAATATAACACATGTTACACTACTGTAATGTCACTTCGTTACAAGCATGTTACGTAACGGCTACAAAACTTTGTTACATTGCTGTAATGTAACAAAGTTACAATATGTAACCTGCATATAACAAATATTACATAACGCGTTACTTGCACGTTATATAACAGCTATGTTACACAGGAATAACATTGTAACATTACATGTAACTTCCATGTTACATTGCTGCAATATAACGTGTTCACTGGGGTACCTCAAGTTTTGTAATGATGATTTAATTGACTCGACATCGAGACATCGACTTCCTTCCGTAACTATACTCATTTATAAAAAGATATTTGAACTCAATGAAGTTTTCTTTTTAAGATATGATCTCATTAATATGAAACACTTTTTTCTGATCGGAGATCGCATTAATTTTATTAAAAAATGTCGTGAAGAGGATTTTGGTAAAACCGGTGCGTTACCGTTCCTTGACGCGCTTCGACTGCGATCCAGCCGGCCCTTTTTTCCCTTCGCGCCAGTTTGAGCACGCTTTCATTCTGGCCTTTTTCAACGAGGGTCCGCAAGAGTCTTCCTTCCCTTCTTCCATCTCTTCCTTCTCACCTTGTTCCGGAAAGGTGAGCAAGAGAGAGAGAGAGAGAGAGAGAGAGCGAGAGAGAGAGAGGAGGCAAGGTTACAAGTTTTGCGATTGGTTCTCGTGAGTGCAACGTTTTAAGGGCAGCTGGCAACCCCTCAGACTGGAAAAAGCGAGCGAAAGAGAGATAGAGGGAGAAACGACTAAAGGTGCCGAACAATCATCTTCGAAACGATCTACATGGCACATTATCCCTCAGGTACAAAAGGGAAGAGAGACTTCCGAGGCTTTTGCACTACAAAAATCCGCCCCAGTGACCAGCATGCATCGTAAGCTAGGAAATGAAGCTTTAAGGCGAGGGGTGACAAATGGGGTGTAATTTTGTTCGAGGACAATGCCATGACTTGTCGGCTTTTCAATTCGTACGATCTCCCGTCCCCGAATCTCCAGTTTCATTCGCGAATGCCCCGGAAACGAATCATTAATGAAAGGGCATAAAAACTCTGCAGGCTCGTGGTAAAACAATGGGAATAAAGGACAATATTTTTAACCCCGTTCAAACTCTCTCAAGGGGAGGCTAAATACTGATATTAGCACCTCGAAATTGGAATCCAAACTTGCTCTGGCACGAATGGATGGAAATCAATGAAATTTTGACAGTATCATCAGAATTATGGCACAATCCCTACAGCACATAACATTGTTGCAATGTTGCAGCAATGTTGTCATATTGCACGTGCAATGATATATTGCAGATATGTCGTGGCAACATTACTACGCAACATTGCACTAAAACTTCTCAGCAATGTTTTGGGGATGTTCCTAAGCAACATACCTGCAATATTTTGTTGAAACGTTGCGAGTAAATTGCAGCAATATTGGTGAGATCAAACTTCAAATTTTACAACTACACGAGCGTAATAAATATGAAAAAGATCTATTCATTTTCCTCATAAAATATCAATAACGATTGATTTCGCATTATTTTCTTTTTCTTTTTTCATATTTATTTTCAAAATTTTGTTGTGCTTTTCACATTAATAGGACATGTGATATTAATAATATTAAGACATTGTGATATTCGTATTGAAAAAATGTTTAATATCAAAAAAGTTATAAAACCAAAATATATTTTGTTTCTGAATGTTTCTTATTCGTAAAATATGACTATATACTGTAACGGGACGACCTGGGGCCTGCCACGATCTCGGCACTTCGCCTGAGATCCGTTAGGTGGCGGCGGTTGGTGGGCGCTCTCGCGCTGGCGAGAGAGCAACCGAGCATCGATAAAGGTCCGGTGTATTACCTGCACTGGGGTCCTCAATTAACAATCAATTGTTGGAATATTTACCCGCGCTCTGTGGTCGCGCAGTCCTATGGACTTGAAACTACATATTTTTATTTTATGCAATAATTCAAAAGATACACTTTCCATTGGAGGTAATATTGATGAAATATTGAATATGCAGTGCGAGTAATATTGCTGGAATATTGCATATTGATTGGATGCAATATTTCTGGAATATTGCGGAACATTGCAGCAATATTTCAATCGTCGGACATAGCAACATTGCAGCAACATTGCAGCAATGTTTTGTGGAATATTACAATCTTGTCGTGCAACATTTCAGCAACATTGCAGGAATATTGTGTGCTGTAGGGGAAATGGAGCCCCACTCAAATTTTTTCGAAAAACAAAAAAAAAAATTACAGATCCGATTATCGTCAGGAATCTGTAATTGAAAACATTAAATTATAATGTTTTTACGGAATTTCAGCTAAAACCAAGAGTGGGGCTCCATGACGAACTTCGCAGTTCGAATATCGATACGTCTTCGACATTATTTTATGAAAAAACCGCGACGTAAGTTTGGAATCCAAATCACGAGATAAGTGTTGATAAATTTAGTGTATCATCGAAAAACAAAATGGCGAAATGAAGTTCACAGAAATCCGAAAGAGGGCAGCTCCATATGGAATTGTCATGAAATAAATATTATTTTCATCAGATTCTATCCAAACTGTCTGACAAGTCAGTGGCAATTAATGAAAACGTTGATTTATGTCTCTCATTTGCATTTTGCAATTCATTCATCATTCATTCATAAATTTAATTGACATTCATCCACCGGTATTGGAAAAAGTTTGGACAGCGATTTTGAGTCGATAATGTAGGGCTTCGGTAATAATGTCGGTATTTAGCCTCCCCTTAATGGGGAAGGTCACGACGGCTGCCCTCGAAAATTTGGTGAAAAAAATTTCGGTTTCTTGTCAAATGATCAAAAATTTGGTGCATTGACTCATTTTAGGCCGATCCGCGATACCTCCCCTACAGCACACAATATTCCTGGAATGTTGCTGAAATGTTGCACGACAACATTGTGATATTCCAAAAAACATTGCTGCAATCTTGCTGCAATGTTGCTATGTCCGCCGATTGAAATATTGCTGCAATGTTCCGCAATATTCCAGAAATATTGCATCCAATCAATATGCAATATTCCAGCAATATAACTCGTATTGCATATTCAATATTTCAGGAATATTACCTGCAATGGAAACTTTATCATTTGAATCATTGCATAAAATAAAAATATGTAGTTTTAAGTCCATAGAACTGCGCGACCACAGAGCGCGGGTAAATATTCCAACAATTGATTGTTAATTGAGGATGAGGACCCCGATGCTGGTAATACACCGGACCTTTATTGGTGCTCGGTGGCTCTCTCGCCAGCGCGAGAGCGCTCACCGACCGCCGCCACCTAGCGGATGTCAGGCGAAGTGCCGAGATCGTGGCAGGCCCCAGGTCGTCCCGTTTCAATATATAGTCATATTTTACGAATAAGAATCATTCAGAAACAAAGTATATTTTGGTTTTATAGCTTTTTTTATATTAAACGTTTTTTCAATACGAATATCACAATGTCTTGATGTTATTAATATCACATGTCCTATTAATGTCAAAAGCACAACAAAATTTTGAAAATAAATATGAAAAAAGAAAAAGAAAATGACTCGAAATCAATCGTTATTGATATTTTAAGAGGAATAAATGAATAGATCTTTTTCAATTGATCTTTTCCATATTTATTACGCTCGTGTAGTTGTAAAATTTGAAGTTCGATCTCACCAATATTGCTGCAATTTACTCGCAACGTTTCATCAAAATATTGCAGGTATGTTACTTAGGAACATTCCCGAAACATTGCTGAAAGGTTTCAGTGCAATGTTGCGTAGTAATGTTGCCACAACATATCTGCAATATATCATTGCACGTGGAATATGACAACATTGCTGCAACATTGCAGCAATGTTATGTGCTGTAGGGGCTGGGTCATAATGGACCACCCTAAAAAATTAGGTCAGACATTTTTTTTTCTTTAAATTATGATGAATAATCCATTCATCCATTTTCAGACCGATGCGGTACATTCGGATTAAAATGGACCGTAACAAAAATTTGAAAACATTTACTTTTAACAAAATTGAAAAATTTTCAAAGCAAAACAAAATTATCTATTATCTGAAAAATTACAAAAATTTTTACAAAAAATGTTCGAGCTCAGAGGAGAAATAAATTGTAAATTAAAAAAATCAATCATCTCTAGTCACTGTTTTTCTTCCTATGTAACTTTCGCTCAGTTATTAACGAAATTATTATTAAACATGCTGCAAAGTGAAGGTTCTTTCCGCTTGGGTTCGTGACCATTTTCTTCTCGCGAGGAAGTAATATAAACATGGCACATGTGCAGTGCATTTAGCGATTTACAACGGGGTGAAACGTGAGATACATTTTTGGGGGTAGGCTAAAACCGTAAATAAATTTTTTGGTATCTCTGTAAAAAGAAAAAGAAAGAGAGAAAGGGAGAAAGAAGGAGGTTATGAAGCCTGTTTAACAAGCTGTGTACACAACGGGGAAATTTTTATCTTTGACCGTGGCCATGAATTTTGCGCCTCCCGGAAAACGACTGTGAATGTTTATTTTCTCATCAGGGAAACTCGTAATAACTGATATCTCTAGAAAACGTCCTAGTTTGCGGTACATTGAGAAAATATACACATTTACATCCAGTGACCTCACAGTTGCTCTATTATTCTCATTATTGTTTCCGGAGCAATTTTTTTTTTTAACGATTCAATTATATTTCATTCTGTGGAATTTAGACTAAATGAATAACTTGTGTGCTCGTAATTCGAGGCATTGCTCGATAAAAAAATGCAATGAGAAAAATGATTCGCATTGCTGTGGAATTCAAAATAAATTTTTGTGGATCTGAGAAGCAGAATAAAGTTCAGATTTTTCATTAATAGTCTTGTAAGAATGCATTTCTGCATACATAAAAAATATTTTTTCAAAAAATTTGCAACGATGTCTATGCGAAAAATTATAGATAAATATCCTCTTAATTTTTTGTACATATATAAAGGGGCAATGCTTATTAAATATGAGTTATGAATATGGGTCACTCCATGTCAAATCGACCAATATTTGGAATCGTCCCCTTTCAATTTCGATGTAATTTGGTTAGAAGTTTTCTTTTATCATAAAACTAAGTTCTACCAAAGGAAAAAAATTGATTTTTTTTTTCGAATGATATGCAGGATTCAAAATTTCACGATTTTTTCAATTTTTTAAGTTTATTTTTTAATTATCTCGAAAACTATTATAGTTACGAAAATCGTTCTGGGTTCATCTGAAAAAGTATACTTGAGGCTACGAATAAAAAATATCCCGATTTTTTTTTGTTTGAAAAATGATGAATTTGGAGAATTTTGAATTTTTTAAAATCGTGAAAATCCACGATCAACATTAAATTTTGTATTCAATTTTTTCAATATAATACCTTGTACTGATCTTAATAGATCCTGAAAATTTCAGAATCCATTTTTTTTTCACAAATATGAATTTTTGAATTTTGGTTAATTTTTTTTTTTACCTCTAATTGTAAGTTAAGTTGAGCAATCATGTAATCTTGTAATTTTGAGAAGTAAGTAGAATGTAAAAAAAGAAACATAATTAAATTTGCATTTTTATTTATTTGGTAAAGTTGACCATTCATGTAATTTTGTAATTTTGAGCAGTACCAAATGAACAAAAACGCAAATTCAATTATGTTTCTGTTTTTACATTCTTATGTCATTAATTGAAATTTTTACTGCTCAAAATTACAAAATTACATGATTGCTCAACGTTACTTAACTTAGGAGTAAAAAAAAAAAAAAATTTTAACTCTAAGTTCAAAAATTCATATTTCTGAAAAAAAGAAACGCAGTTCTGAAAATTTCAGGATCTTTTAAGATTAGTAAAAGATATTATATATAAAAAATTGAGCAAAAATTAAATGTTGATTGTGGATTTTCACAATTTTAAAAAATTCAAAATTCTCCTAATTCATCATTTTTCAAAAAACAAAAATTCGGAATATTTTTTTTCTGTAGTCCCAAGTAAACTCTTTAAAACGAATAGTTTCCGAGATGTTTAAAAAATAAACTTGAAAAATTGAAAACATTGTGAAAATTTAAATTTTGCATAACTTTAAAAAAAAAAACTTTTAATTTTTTTCGTTTGGTATAACTTCGTATTATAAAAAAAGAAAAATTCTGACCAAATTTCATCGAAATTAAAAGGGGTCGATTCGAACTGTTAGTCGATTTAACATGGAACGACCCATATTTTTTATTCAGAGAAATATGATAAAGTCGGAAACAAAACGTTTTCATGACTCGCGTTGGTCTTATCGACAGACCG
>OX333071.1:20709530-20737574 GCA_946863875.1 Alloplasta piceator | reverse complement strand
GTGTTGTCACGAGTGGTAACTACGCTGTTTGTCACCCATTTTATGGTTTTTCTCGAGATTAAAAGGAGCCAGCAAATATTTTACAAATAGTTTTCTCTCGTCTTCTTCCTTACCCTACTCCTTCGTTATATGAAGCATTCCACACCAAGCGGGCCACTAAAAAATCGTGTGACCTCGAAATATTATGAAACATTTTTTTAAAGGTTATTCGAGGGTCAAAAGCAAGCAGGATTTTTTTCAGATTTTTGAATCTATTTTACACCACCAATTTGGATACGAATGTTATTTTTTTTTTTCGATTCATTTTACATGCGTAACGGTCCATTGCACACAAAAAACACCTCTACATAAAATTTAGGTTTTCCAACATACTTCATAATCTCATCTTTTTTTCAGCTGTCCAGAATTCTTTTTGTGTATTTTTCAGCGAAACAAGGCAATAATATTTTTTTTCGTCGAGTTCGCCGTTTCCAATTTTCCTACAACTTTGAGAGAACTTTCGTTGATTTCACAACAAATCACAGAAAAATTAGCATGATGGAGAATTCATATCGTCCAAGTGTTTTCTGAAGTTAACTGATGAAAATTCTTGCGACTTACGTTGACAACCCAAACAAACCCAAATAAACACAAATACCAAAGTATTTTGTGAGATCCCAACTTTTGACTTTAACCCCATGCTGAAGCACGGTAAATAATGTATGTTCAATGTTTTTTTAATAAATTTAATGGGGGCGTTGGACAACATCGAATATTTTTCGTAAGTCGTCATCAAATGACCTCAAATCATTTTGAGGTCACACGATTTTTTAGTGGCCCACTTGGTGTGGAATGCTTCATATGTGAGTCATTCCATGTCAATCTAACGACGTTTTGTCGGTGACCCCTTCGTTTTTTACTTAGTTTTTAATATGTTATTATACATTCAAAAAGAAGGATTCATGTATATTTTTAGCTCTCTATCCCGAACTTATTCATTTTTGAAAAAATATTCTTAAAATAATCATAACTTCTACAATAACCAAGATATTCTAACTTGCTAAGCGGTTATTTTTTGTTGTTGTTCGACGTACTTTTTGAAAAAAATGTCGAAAATTAAGAAAACAAAAATTGTAATGTCTGATTGGCTGTTTTAAGGTAAAAAATTTCATTTTCTTTCAATGGGACCCCTTCGATTTTTTTTTTTAATGATAAAAATCTACGTAAAAAAACAAAATTTTTGAGATTTTACTGAAGATAGGATTCAAATAATTTGTTGTTAAAAAAAAAATCGTTTTTTTTTGCGTAATTTTGATCTTTTTTCCTTCTATGACTACCGTAGTTTATTTCATTTATGTTAAAATAAATAATTTAACTTCTCTCACATATTTCCTTTGTAAATTATAATAATTAACATTAAGAATTACAATTTTTATGCAAACAAATTGAATAAAGTCTAAAACGTACTTGAATTGTAATTCTTAATGTTAATTACTATTGTTTACAAAGGAAGTATATCAGAGAAGTTAAATTATTTATTTTAACATCATTGAAATCAACTATTGCAGTCATAGAAGGAAAGAAGGTCAAAATTACAATAAAAATTGAAAAAAAAAAAAATTTTAATAAGAAGTTATTTGAATCCCATCTTCAGTAAAATCTCAAAAATGTTATGTTTTTACGTAGAATTTTATAATTTTTTTTTTGAAAAAAATCGAAGGGTTTCCCGTGAAAGAATATTACGTTTTTTAGCTTAAAACAGCTAAAAAAAACATTTTTAAACAATTTTTCTCAATTTTCGATATTTTGTTCAAAAAGTACATTAAAAAACAACAAATATGACCTCCTAACAAATTATAATATCTTGGTTATTCTAGAAGTTATGATTATCTCAAGAATATTTTTTGAAAAATCAATAAATTCGTTATGGTTTAAGATAGAGAGCTAAAAATTTACGTGGATACGTCTTTTTGCATGTATAATAACGTATGGAAAAATTTAAAAAAAATCAAAAGAGGTCACCGACAAAACGTCGTTGAATTGATATGGAATGACTCATATATAATATGTGTATATGCATATGTATAATTAATGGAATGTGCAAGATTCATTATTCTTCTTCTTTTTTTTCGATGTCAGCTCATCTCAGTTTAATTCCATTTCAGCTATGTACGGTTCGGTGATGGCAGTGATGGGACAAATACTTAAAGTATCCTGAAAGAAAAAATAAAATATTAAAATCATTCGCACTTTTCAGGAAATACCGATGAAATTAACAAAAAAAATATCATGTAAACTTTCAAAGTACATTTCAAAAGATAAAAGTCGAATGAATACTCAATTTTAGAAGTTGGTCCTACAAATTTAACAAAAAATAAATTTCCAGTTTTCCTGATATAAATTATCTGACATTTGTATAAAATTTTTAGCATGTCAGAGATTCCATAAAATTTTCAAAATATCCAGGATACCTTGATGACATGTTTTTTACTTAACCGCCCTGATACAGATTAGGGATGTTCGATTCTTTGGAAAGAATCGATTCTCCAATCGATTCTGAATCGAATCAAGAAAATCGATTTCGTAAGAATCGATTTTTAAAAATCGTAAAAAAATATAATTGCTAATCAAAGCATACGTAAGTGTTTAAGTTTTTGCTATGGAAAATGATTAAACTGAATTAATTTATTTTTAATATAATATGATGAATACAAAATAACAAATATAAAGTAGTTTTAATTTTGGCTAAACATATAGTTTGATTCTTTAACACATTTGCAATTTTTAATATATTCTTAAAAATATCGTGAATATATTTAACAAATCAGACTTTTTTCTATTACATAAGGTTCTACCGTTTTGCTATATTCTGTATATTTTTACTTTCGATTATTTTTTTCGCTGGACCATGTTTTCAATATTTCAACTTTTAATTTATTTTACTCTCTTTCTCACGTATCACATTTTCACATTCTTTTTTTTCTTTTCCTTGACGTTGATGTTTCATAGACTTTCTTCAATGTTAGTTTACGTTGTCTTCCGACAGGAAGTCAACGTAAACTAATTCAACAAACGTCATTTTAAAGGGGAAGAATACGGCTCCGTTACCTGTTTTTTAAATTATTGCTATAATTTGTTTTTAGATTTGGACTCTATTTTAAAAACAAATATTTTTCGCCTTTGTTTCCGTCTCTTCAAGTGCCCCCATCTTTTAGACGAAATTTTTTAATACATTTTTACGATTGCATTCATAAAAGGGAAAGGTTCAGCTTCAATTTCCTTTTTTTTTAAACTTTTAGCGATTTTTATTTCCAAAGTTATTCTGTTTTTGGCGAAAAAACGAAGAAATTTGAAATATCCCGTATAACACGAAAACAAAGAGGATTCATGAAAAACTTCATGAAAGCAAAAAGCTGCGTCTGTTTTAATTGAGATCAGAGGAATTTTTTCAGATTTTTTTTCAAACATTTTTTTTTCTCATTTCCTGGGTCGGAGCTTAGATCATTGAATTACCATAATTCGAGAACTATGGGATTATTGCTAAAATTTTAAGAGGGAAAAATACTTTATTTTACCATTTTCAACACATTGAATTTAAAAAAAAAAATTTCCCCCAATTTGCTTTTCCAGCCTCAACACGAGAAAAAATAATTTTGGAAAAAAAAAATCTGAAAAAATTCCTCTGAACTCAACGAAAACAGACGCAACTTTTTTCCTTCTTGAAGTTTTTCATGAATCCTTTTCGTTTTCTCGTTATACGGGATTTTTCAAATTTCCTCTTCTTTCACAAAAAACAGAATATAACTTTGGGAAAAAATTGCTCAAAGTTTTTAAAAAGAGGACATTGAAGTTCAGACTTTCCCCTTTATGAATCCAATCATAAAAATGTATAAACAAAATTTCCACTAGAAGATGGATGCTCCTGAAGAAATTGGAAAAAAGTGAAAAACAGTTGTTTTCAATTAAGTCCAAATCTAAAAACAAATTGTAGAAATAATTCACGCGCGAAAATTTGAAATTATTTTAAAATGAATGCACAAAGCGGCAAGAATAGTGAATTTGTTACGAAGACCATAAAGAAAAATCAGGCTCACTAGTAATTTTTCATGATTTCATGACTTTTTTAAGGTTTAGTTTAATTTCATGACATTTAAGAATTTTCATGACTTTTAAAGAATCGAATCGGAATCGAACATCATCTGAAATCTCTATTTTAGGACTTGCATGCATCTGAAATCTCTATTTTAGTCTATTGGATTCGAATGTAGGATAAAAAATAATGAATTTCCCAAGACAGTTTTTTTTTAAAGGAATATTAACGATGCAAAAGTGTTTTCTTTTACACAAATTTTTCTCGGTAAATTTGAATTGGCAACCATATTATGTACCCAACTATCAGCGCCGCGAGTTTTGCGTCAGGGAACTAAGTCCCATTGTAGAGAGTTTTTGCTCCGGCGGACATCTTGCTCGCGGAAATTCTAACCTATAATATACATATAACCTGCAGTATAATATTCTTCAATATTATTATGTTAAATAAGTTGTAAAAGTATCGGTGACGTCACAATATCACAGGAATCATATGAATCACGTCTTCGATATTATTATGTTAAAGAAGTTGTGAAAGTGATATAAATTGACACATGGATGACAAATGGACAATAGATTCATTCACTCCGCAACCAAACTTATTAGATTTGTTCATGTCTTATTTCAGTTTATTCATAATTTTATATTATTATATCGTTAGTATGTAAACGAATATTTTTGCTGATTCATATTTTTATTGCAGGTTATGGCTGAATTAGCTTGGACGCTTACGCGCCTGTGAGCGCCACATCCTGTAGCATTTTAGACATGTCGATGTATATCTATACATACGTGCTGAAAGCGCGTAAGCGTCCAAGCGAATGTAGCTAGTATTTATAATGCGACGTAGTTCCCGGAAGCGACACTGGCGGTGCTGATAGTTGGGTACAACAATATGGTGGCCAATTCAAATTGACTGAGAAAAATTTTTGTCAAAGAAACAATTTTTGCAGCATTAATATTGCTTTTAAAAAAAACTGTCTTGAGAAATTCATTATTTATCACTCTACTTTCGAATAAAAAAAAGACATGCAAGTTCCCTATTTTTCATATGAAAAAGCGTAAAACGAGGACCAAACTTACCAATCTCATTAATTCTTCGAAGGTCGGTCTCTCGTTTGGATCAGTTTGCCAACAGGACAAGAGAACTTCGTAAAGGGGATCGGGTGTGTCGCGCAATTGTGGCAATTTAACGCCCTGATCGACGGCTTCCTCGACGTCAATGTCAGTGGGTAGATTGGCATAAGGTGTCCCACCCATGCTCAAAATTTCCCACATCATGACCCCATAAGCCCAAACAATGCCCTGAGGACTTTTCTTCTGTTTCGTGAAACACTCAACCGCGGTCCATCTCGCATACTTGACATCCTCAAGGGCGTATTTACCGATTCCATGACCCATGACCTTGACGGTAAAATCTTCACAGAGACCGATGCTTCTCGTGCACAATTGCGTGTGTACAATTTTGTAAATTTCAAGATGTCGCATTGCAGCGGCGATGGAAGCACCTATCGGCAATATCCGATCAATGGGAAAAACATCACCGGATCTCGCGGCTAACAAACGATTCTTCAAGGTCTGCGGTGGCATTTCGAGGACAACGTACAATATCTCCGGAGTCTCGCAAGTACCGACGAGACCCACGAGATTCTTCATACTTCCGGCTTTTATGCAAACATCAAGATCCCGAAGCATGTGTTTTTTTTCGCTCGGTCGCAGAGCATTGTCAATAATGCAATGCACAACGATGCTCGACGAGACGCCATTTTTTTGTACCGTACCGGTATTGACAGTGCCGAAACGTCCGCGACGTATAATCGTCGCGTCGATCGTCAAAAAATTCTTCGGTATGCTCCAGACGCGTTCCTTCAAATTTTGATAATGATTCGGACGTTCAGGAACGTCCTCGGGTATGTAAGCCATATTGTCCACCTCGTAGAGTGGACCCTGTATCGTCAATTCCTGTTGCTCGGGTAATTTTCTCATACGATTCTCCATGTGTCGACGACGTATTACGAAATAACCGAGAACCGTTGCGCAGAGCATTGTACCGAGAATACCGATGGCGATGATGAGTCCAATGATGGTGGTATCGATCGCCGATTCGCCGGACGATGAGTGTCTATTGGCGAGTCTCGAATAGCCGTAAATTATCTGACCACCGAGTCTCGATACGACGATCGTTCCAATTTGAGGATCGGCGAAGCGTCCTCTGAGTGGAGCATTGTAAAAACCACCGTATGACTTCCCATCGCCGATTACGAATTTCTCGTATCTCGGATAATCCGCCGAATCGAATTCCGCGGCAACGTAATAACCGAGTGATTCCTTCTCGGCGCGATTGTAATTCGCGTGGATGAAGTCATCGTCGATCGGTGGAATTATGTAACGTTCGACGACGATGAGCCGATAAGAACTCACTGGTCCGTTGTCACTGCGACCTTTTGGCACGATTATCGTTATCGTCTCGCCGTATTTGTCGATTATTTCCGGTGGCGATGGGTTCTCCGGTGGACCTATCACCGTCCAGCCTAAAACGTAGGAAGGATCACTCTCGCCGTTTGCGTTCGACGCTGTTACCGAGACGTTGTACTTTGTGCCCGGATGAAGACCCATGAATTTTGTACTTTTCGATTCGCCACCTTGGACTATCGTTTTGCTAGGTAAAATTCTGTATGATGCGTGAGTCGATTCGGCGGTAGCGAGCAGCTTGTAAAATGTTATGTTGCCATTTTGTATGTCTGGTGGCTCCCAAGCGATGATCAGACTCGTTGACTTACTTTCGAGCACCTGAGATCTTCTCGGAGGACTCGGGCCTGCGTAAGAAATTATTTATTGCGAAGGGTTCATCGGATTTGGATTGATAATGTGTGAAAAACAGGGATGAAGTAGAGATGAGCGATGATAAAAAAGAATACTGATATTCAGCAATCGCATACTCAGAATCAGTGTTTTTCAAAAAAACATCAGAACATTGATTATGTTAATTATTTTTTGATACAACAATGCATTGCGCAAGATAAAGAAAAAATCCATCGTATTCTATCTATTTGGAGTCTGCGAACAATAAACTTTTTTCTTGCTTTATTTTTATTGAATACAAAATTTCATGTAGTTTCCAATATTTATGGAAATAAATTTGAATAACGACATTATCACATAAAAACTTTCTCTATAACTACTGAATCATTGAAATTGTGGCAATCGATGTAAAATTATGGATTGTAGACAGCCCTACTGCGGCTTCATCCAGGGTATTTTTTTGCATAACTTTCGTAAAAAAAATGTTTATTTTTTTACTTTGGTAGAACTTTGTTTTATGATAAAAGAAAACTGACCAAATTTCATGAATGGGAATCATTGAAATTGTGACAATCAATGCAAAATTATGGATCGGAGACAGCCCTACTGCAGTTTTACCCAGAATAATGCATAATAATACAAAAACCAAAGCGATAGAAGAAACTATTGGGATATTAAATATTATATATGTGTCATTCCCTATCAATTCATCGAAGTTTTATCGGTGACCCCCTTTGATTTTTTTTATTTTTTAATATGTTATTATACGTGCAAAAAGAAGTATCCATGTAAATTTTTAGCTCTCCATCTCAAACCATATCGAAGTTATTGATTTTTGAAAAAATATTCTCAAAATAATCATAACTTCCACAATAACCAAGATATTCTAATTTGTTAAGAGGTCATTTTTGTTGTTTTCCAATGTACTCTTCGAAAAAAATATCGAAAATTAAGAAAAACAATTTTTTTAAGTTTTTTAGTTGTTTTAAGCCAAAAAATTGGATTTTCTTTCAATAGGACCGCTTCGATTTAAACAAAAAAAATTATTAAATTCTACGAAAAAAACAAATTTTTTGAGATTTTATTGAAGGCGGGATTCAAATAACTTCTTATTTAAAAAAATTTGTTTTCGATTTTTTTCGTAGTTTTGATCATTTATTTTCTATGACTACAATAGTTGATTTCAATGATGTTAAAATAAATAATTTAACTTCTCTCACATATTTCCTTTGTAAATTATAATAATTAACATTGAAAATCAATCAAGTACGTTTTGCACTTTATTCAATTTTTTTACATCAAAATTGTAATTCTTAATGTTAATTGTTATAATTAACAAAGGAAATATGTGAGAGAAGTTAAATTATTTATTTCAACATCATTGAAATCAACTATTGTAGTCATAGAAGGGAAAAAAACAAAATTACGAAAAAAAAATTTTTTTTTTTTTTAATATGAAGTTATTTGAATCCCATCTTCAGTAAAATCTCAAAAATTTTGTTTTTTTACGTGGAATTTTATAATTTTTTTTGAAAAAATCGAAGGTGTCCCATTGAAAGAAAATCAAATTGTTTAGCTTAAAACAGCCAAAAAGACATAAAATTTTTTTTTTTCTTAATTATCGATATTTATTTCAAAAAGGACATTGAAAAACAAAAAAACGCCCTCTTAGCAAGTTAGAATATCTTGGTTATTGTAGAAGTTATGATTATTTTAAGAACATTGTCTCAAAAATTAATAACGTCGGGATAGAGAGCTGAAAACTTACGTAGATACTTATTTTTGCATGTATAATAACATATGAAAAAATAAAAAAAATCGGAGGGAGTCACCGACAAAACGTCGTTGAATTGACATGGAATGACTCATATGCACTGAAAGAGTACTTAAACCTGAAACATGTGAAAAACATCTGTGCTCAAAAGAACAAAATGTGGTGTAATTTCTCTTATATTTCAAGCATCAGATAACTTTTTACTTTTCTTCCTCCTTAATTAAACAAGCGCCAGAAGCACAGATACAAGAGCTAGATCTTAAATTCTTCGAAATTCACAAAAGAATAATCTGTGGAGCTTGCAGTGTTGAAATACAATGAAAATAAGTTTTCATTTACAGAATTCCTCTTCCAATAGGATGATTTTTCATCGTAAATAATCGTTGCAACATCTTTTTGGATCTCCCTTAAAAATCTGGGGGCTTAACGGTGCAAAAAAAGCATTAGCAATACTAAATTCCAATTAAATACTTTCATAGCATTTCACCAAGACAAATTGTAGGGTTCTTGAATCCCTAATTTATATTAATTTTCTACCATTGCAAGAATGAGAACCCATTCATGCAGAATACACTTTCGCTGTGATAAATATGACATAATTTCTCTACCAGAATTACAACGCGAGTAGAAATATTACAACGTATTACAACAAGCGATGATTAATAAAGAAAAAAATTATAGCAGAACAACAAATAGAAGTGCGCGATACTACAAAAAAGAATGAAAAACTTACCCTTTTGTCCCGTCGCATAAATGCTTATGGCTTCCTCCGAACCACAAAAATTGTTTGGATCCGCATTACACGGCACGGAACAAGCATGAGACGGACCGTTTCTTCCGTAATGACTGCCGCAGTAACATTGCTGTCCGTGCATGAGACCGGCATACCTGACATTTGAAAATTCAGGAGTTACAAAAAAAACAGTAATTTATAAATGGAAAGAAAAGAAATAAATGAGAATCATAAATGGTAAGAAATAAGTAAATTCAAATTTCTTACATAAAATAACGCTGACGACATTCGATGACGCACTTGACGGGACTGCTCGGTCCGCTGTGTGCCAAACTCAGTAAATCAGGTGCATTTTTAGTGCTACTGAAGCATCCGAGATAATTTTGTCCTCGTGAGAAATGCAAGGCAAATGCAAGTAACGCCCATGAAACTTTCGCAACGTGTAACATTTTTTATTTCGAATAATTCAATCTTTATCGCGATATCGATGTTTCTTTGACACTTCTAACCATTTTGTGCGCGCATCGCGATGAAATTGCTCAATTCCATCGTGAATTCTTTGAGGATTAGTTTACGAAAGAGTGAGTCAACAATGAGGCGCGGATGACAGAATGCAAGAGGAATTTTGAGGTTATGAGCGATTGTGATGCATTCGATTATTGTCTTTCGCGGTGTTTTAGGTTTTCCTCGTAATTTTTCGAATTGGCAAACGAATTTTCTAAAATTTTCTATATCTTATCACAGTGTAACGAGTCATTTTTTGTTTTAGTTATCCGATTAATATTTAAATGCGATAAATACTCGATGTTATGTTGTTCGACACGAATGTACAGTACACTTCTGCAGCATGGTGATGTTTATTTAAGCCGCATTCGTTTTAGACGCTTACGCGCTCACAGCACGTGTGTATAGATATACATCGACATATAAAATGCTACAGGATGTGGCGCTCACAAGCGCGTAAGTTTCCAAAACGAATGCAGGGTCTGTTACAAGAATTGAGGATTCCTTCTTTATCGATTATTGGTTTTTTCTTCATAACGAAAAACAAAAAAAATTTAAGTTTTCGTTGCTTGAATGTATCGAAAAAGTTCAAAAGATATTTAGAAAAAAAATGCGGATGAATGGGTTTATTTGTAAGGCGAAAAATGAAACTATAATTCGAAAATGTTTCGATCGATCAGGTTGCAATTTTAGATACATAAATGATATATTAGTCGAATGAGATGATTCTTTGTAAATTAATTAATTAGCCGTTAGTAAACTTTGAGAATAGATAAAGACGATCGTTTTTATCAATGAAACATTTTAATGTATGAACAAAATATATATTCATCTTTATTTACCATTTTCATGTGATTACATCATCATTGATCATTTCAACTATAATATTATTTTGATAAGCTCGATTTATGTATTCATTATAATCTACTATGTGACATATTTGCCTTTATATCCTATATTTTTTTATATGGGTCATTTTATGCCAAATCGACCAATAGTTGGAATCGACAGCTTTCAATTTCGATCAAATTTGGTTAGACGTTTTCTTTTATCATAAACCAAATTTCTACCGAAGGAAAAAAATTTTTAAAAATTTTTTTGCAAGTTATATGTCGAATATTTCACCATTTTCACAAAAAATGTAAAAACAGAAACATAATTGAATTTGCGTTTTCAATTCTTATATGTCATTAATTAAAATTTTTACTGCTCAAAATCACAAAATTACGATTTTAAAAAAATCAAAATTCGCAAAATTCATGGTTTTTCTAATTTTTTTTCGGAATTTTTTTTTTCGTAGCCCCAAGTATACTCTTTAAGATGAACCCAGAACGATTTTCTCGTAGATATAAAAGTTTTCAAGTTATTGAAAAAATACACTTGAAAATTTTTAAAAATGGTGAAGTTTTAAATTTTGCCTAACTTTCAAAAAACAATTTTAATTTTTTTCCTCTGTCAGAACTTCGTTTTTATGATAAAGGAAAACATCTGACCAAATTTCATCGAAATTGAAAGGGGTCCATTTCAACTATTGGTCGATTTGATCTATATGTAGATGATGATATTTTTTATTTGTCTAAATAAAGGAAAAACTTTTGCGAGACTCCTTTTGGAATGTATAACCAGTATACATCATCGAGCCTTTTTTCTTGCTAGACGAACAGGTTACGATTAAAATCGATACCAGCTAATTATTTATCATCAAGAAGTCAATAGGGAATAATTCACACGAATGAATCACCCATGACTTGTCTTCTCGCAATTTTCGCAATTATCGCAATTTTTCTTTTTTTAAATGAAAGTTATAATCAAGCGTCTGCAGGTTCTCTTTTTGAACAATCAGCATTAGAGCCCATTTTTTTTAACAATTAACAATTTTTCTAGTCACCTTTTCAATGTTTGCGAATATAATTAGTGCAATTCGTCTTTTTTTACGAGTATTGTCACAACTCATAAAATACATATTTAAAAAAAAAAACGTTATTCTGAAAATTTCAGGATCTTTGAAAATCAGTACAAGGTATTATAATATAGAAGAAATAAAAAAATTGAACAAAAAATTTAATGTTGATCGTGGTTGAAGTTTTTCACGATTATTAAAAATTCAAAATTCTCCAAATTCATCATTTTTCAAAAAAATGTTCCGGAATATATATATATTTTTTTCGAAGCCAATTTAAGTATAAGACGAACCCAGAACGATTTTCTCGTAACTATAATAGTTTTCGAGGTATTTTAAAAGCAACCTCGAAAAATTGATAAAATGGTGAAATTTTGAATTTTGCATAACTTTCGTAAAAAACATTTTTATTTTTTTCCTTTGGTAGAACTTCGTTTTATGATAAAAGAAAACTTCTGACCAAATTTCATCGAAATTGAAAGGGTTTGATTCCAACTATTGGTTAATTTGACATGGCGTGACCCATACGTAAGAAGAAAAATTGTGAACAGGGACTAGGAAAAAGGAAAGAAACGATGATGAACAATACAAGTACATCGTGACGTAAAAAAACGTTTATTCGAACAAAAAATCATAATAAAAAGTATATATTATATCAAACTGAAATAAACCAAAGCTCCTGTAATTCGCTTCCTAATGGTATAATATATAGGAATAACGATATAAACCTCAATGCAGTATGTAACAAGAAATAATATATGCATATTCCTCATCCATCTTTTTTTTTATGCAAAGGGGAAAAAAGCTCGTGTTCGCATGTAAAAAAGGAATATTCCCCGATTAATTATAAATTTGTTAGTATATTGTGATCACGACTTTCCAGATTATTGCAATTAAAAAATAAAGCTGAAATAAGATTCCGTATAGGTATTACGTATGTAAATTATACGCATTAACAATAATAACTCCATATAGAAGCGTGTACTTAATGTTTACACGAATGTTGATTAATCCTAATTAGAATCTATAGACGTCGAACGCCGGAGTCGATTGCCGGTCATTATAACATTCGACTTTTTCTCTTATCACGGATTTAAGCTCTAGTTATTGCTTTGTAATACACGTGTCTTAACGTGGAAAATAATGATTCAATTACACATTATCCCGAGGTAAAAAAAATCCGGACCTTTTACAATATTTTTATTTTTCATATTTCATCAGTTCGGCGCCAACGGGAATATATCAGCAATGTAGTTCGATTAAATAATGAATAATCATCGCACACCATTGCTTTTGTAAATTTATCAACGACCATCAGAATTAAAGAGACAAAATCTTAGACGCATCTGCGTCTCCGTAACGATAGATAGAATTTTTATCCATTGAACGAAACATCATTATATTATAATAATTGCAAAATGTAATATCCCAGTGAACACGTTATGTTGCAGCAATGTAACATGGAAGTTACATGTTACAATGTTACAATGTTATTCCTATGTAACATGTTATATAACGCGCAAGTAACATGTCATGTAACATTTTTGTTACATTACAGTAATGTAAAAAAATGTTGTAGCCTTTACGTAATATGCTTATAACGAAATTACATTACAGTAATGTAAAAAAATGTTGTAGCCTTTACGTAACACGCTTATAACGAAGTTATATTCCAGTAATGTTACATGTTACAAGTTACATGTTACAAGTTATATATTACAAGTTACATGTTACAAGTTACATGTTACAAGTTACATGTTACAAGTTACATGTTACAAGTTACATGTTACAAGTTACATGCTACAAATTACATATTACAAGTTATATATTACAAGTTACATGTTACAAGTTACATGTTACAAGTTACATGTTACAAGTTACATGTTACAAGTTACATGTTACAAGTTACATGTTACAAGTTACATGTTACAAGTTACATGTTACAAAGTTACAATGTTATTCCGATGTAACATAGCTGTTATATAACGTGCTAGTAACATCTTATGTAACATTTGTTACATGTAGGTTACATAACTGGTATATAACTTTGTTACATCACAATAATGTAACAAAAATTTGCAAAATAATAATATTTCAGTAATGTAATTTCAAATTTCAGTTGTATAACTGCAATATAAAAATACAACATTAGATGCCAATATTGCGGTTACATAATTGTTATATAACAGTTATGTAACTGTTATATAACAATGTTATATTGCTGAGTAGAAAATTGTAACTTACATGTAACGTCTATGTAATATTACATGTTACATGGAACATTGCCGTTACATTACTGTGTCCACTGAGATCATATGTGATGATAAAAGCATCGAGGGGCTCAGCCCTTCTTTAATTATCATTATCGTCATTAAATCAATTCCAGAATTATTGAAAAAAAAGCAAAGTAAAAACGTAAAAGCATCAAGCAATCACCTCTAATTGGACACAACTGGCAAGTAAAATTTGTGCTTTTGAGTATCACGAGTGTGTTTGAAGGGTGCTTGTTTGGCCTCGAGCAGCGCAGCTGGACAAGGTCCTCTGGCTCTGGGTACGAATTCCCTTTTGTACATGCTGCTGGTCGAATGATTGTTACCATCGCCCAGACTAATGTGCGACACGTTGGATTGTTTCTGAACTCGTTCGGTTCTCTGAGTCGCAAAATTGCCATAATTCTTAGCCTCGCTGTGGGAATAAAATTTACCACCGACAGTGAGATTGTCATTTCTAACGACGCGCTGTGGACGTTCGTAGCTGGACGATGCCCAAGGATTCGCATCTTTGTTGCTGCGATGCAGCGACGTCAGACTACGACGATCGTTGCTCTGGCTGGAATTACTGATGTACTGTCCACTCTCGGCGAGATTGGAGATGCTCTTGCGTTGATCAGCAGCCGTTGACGATATCGTGTGAAGGGCCTCCGTCGAATTGACGACCCCACGACGATGCAAAACGGCGTTGTTGACATCAGCCGATGAGGATGAAATGACGTTTTTGCGATGATGACTCGATTTCGTCGTCGAATCAACGCAACTGCGATCTATCGTCGATGACGAGCCTCCAATTGCTTGACGGAATTCTGAACTGCTCGAATGTCCGTTGCCGTAACGCGCCTGACTTGATATCGTTTGTTGCTGTGCCAAATGACTCTGACGATTCTCCGTACGTTGACTATTGACGTAGTCCCGTTTACTGACGCTACTCTCGTTCTTCTGATGATGCCTATGTATGTCCTCACGACTATTGTAACGATTGTCCGAGTGACGTGAACTCATCTGTTCCTCTCGCATTGAGTGACTCGAATTTTTCGACACATCACTGGTCGAACGTTCCTCACTGAGGCAACGTAGATTCGTCTGCGAACGATGATTCTGCTCGTTAGTGCTGCTTATTCCAGCAGCTGCACGCTGATTCGTCGAAGATCTCATTAACGACGTTGATGTTCTACCGTCAGACAGAATTTTCGTATCGGACGTGACGTTCTTGCTGATGGTCGTGTCAACAACGTTTCGCTGATTCGACGTAACTTCTTTGCCGGTTTTCTTCGTGTAAGTGTTGTAATTCCGCTGATTGGTCGTTGTCATTGTGGCACTGTCGTCGCCCAATGAAATTGATGATTCCATGTGGCGTCGATGATTTATTGTTTTACCAGTTGGAACAACGTCCTTTCCGGTTCCAGGACTGAAGGACTCGTTGCTCGTTGTTCTCGAATCCATCATTGCGCTGCTCAAGCGAAGATTGTCCTCGTGACGTTTTATCTCAGCGCGTTCACCACGTACAACCGTGTGAGCTGATTTTTGCGTGGTCGAGCTGCGAAAATCACCGGACATCTTTAGATTATCCTCCCGACGTATCATTTCGGTTCTCTCGGCTCTTCTCGTTGTGGAATCGTCCTTAGTATGCCTGACAAAGTCACCTTCCGGTTTGAGATTATCCACTTGACGAATCGGTGTTCTTCTCTCACCCGGACCGTAAGGTTCCGGATGTTTACCCTCAAAATCACCCTCGGGCTTAAGATTATCCGGATGTCTTATCGGCGTTCTACGCTCACCCGGACCCACACGTTCCGGATGTCTCGTCTCAAAGTCACCCTCAGGCTTAAGATTATCCGGATGTCTTATCGGCGTTCGACGCTCACCGGGACCAACACGTTCCGGATGTCTCGTCTCAAAGTCACCCTCGGGTTTGAGATTATCCGGATGTCTTATCGGTGTTCGACGCTCACCCGGACCAACACGTTCCGGATGTCTCGTCTCAAAGTCACCCTCAGGCTTAAGATTATCCGGATGTCTTATCGGCGTTCGACGCTCACCAGGACCCACTGGTTGTCTCTCGGGTCTCTCGAAGTCACCCTCCGGATGCAAATTATCCGGATGTCTGCGCACTGGACTTCTATCGCCCACGATCACTTGGCTGTAATCGTCCCTTCGTCTTATATCGACGAATTCACCCTCCATCCTTAAATTGTCCTCGCGTTTGCGGATATCCACGCGCTCGATTCTCGTGATCTTCTTGAAATCGTCACGGCGACGCACGTCCATTTCACCCTCCATCCGTAAATTATCCTCCCGACGTGTGATCTCGACTCTTCTATCGTCTTTGGATGTTTGCACACCGCTGTAGTCATCGCGCGACGTCAGACTCACCTGCATATCACCTTCCGGATGTAAATTATCCTCGTGACGTATCGGCTGTCTTCGCTCAACAGGACCGAGTTTCGTGGGGCTTCTTCTGACGAAGTCACCCTCGGGTTTGAGATTATCGGGATGTCTGATTGGCGTACGTCGTTCGCCGGGACCAACGCGATCAGGACTCGGACGTTCGAAGTCACCCTCAGGATGAAGATTGTCCGGATGTTTTATCGGGGTTCTTCTCTCGCCAGGACCAACAGGAGCTTTGTGAGGTCTGTCGAAATCACCTTCAGGCTTCAAATTATCCGTCGGTTTTTTAACTACAGGCTTCTCAGCTGGACGATATCCCTCGTGGTCCGGACGTTCGAATTCACCCTCAGGATGTAAATTATCCGGATGTTTTATAGGAGATCTTCTCTCACCAGGACCAACAGGAGCTTTGTGAGGTCTGTCGAAATCACCTTCGGGTTTCAGATTATCCTGAGGTTTTTTCACCACGGGCCTTTCAGCTGGACGATATCCCTCGTGATGTGGACGTTTGAATTCACCTTCAGGATGCAAATTATCCGGATGTTTTATCGGTGATCTTCTCTCTGCAGGACCAACTGGCGATTTCACCGGACGTTCGAAATCACCTTCCGTACGTAGATTGTCCTCATGCCGTATTATCTCAGTCCTCTCGCCTCTTGTTACGTTGTAGTCGTCCCGACGACGAATATCCGTGAATTCGCCCTCCATCCTTAAATTGTCCTCGTGACGCACAACGTTAACCCGCTCGATTTTTCTTGTTGTGATGTAATCATCGCGTGATCTGTGCAAATCCATTTCACCCTCCATTCGTAGATTATCCTGATGTATTACAATCTCCGATCTCTCGCCAATTGTTCGTTTGTAATCGTCTCTCGGTTTACCCGTGAAATCGCCCTCGGGCTTGAGATTGTCTTGTGGCTTCTTTTGAACAGGACGATCCGCTCGTTTCGGCGTAAAATCGTCCTTTGGGCGTCCCACAAAGTCACCCTCGGGATGAAGATTGTCTGGATGTTTTATCGGGGTTCTTCTCTCGCCAGGACCAACAGGAGCTTTGTGAGGTCTCTCGAAATCACCTTCAGGTTTCAAATTGTCCTTTGGTTTTTTAACCACGGGCCTCTCAGCTGGACGATATCCTTCATGATCAGGGCGTTCGAATTCACCCTCAGGATGCAAATTATCAGGATGTTTTATCGGGCTTCTTCTCTCGCCAGGCCCAACAGGAGCCTTGTGAGGTCTCTCGAAATCGCCTTCGGGTTTCAAGTTATCCTTAGGTTTTTTAACTACGGGCCTCTCCGCTGGACGGAACTTCTCATGCTCTGGACGTTCGAAGTCACCCTCTGGATGAAGGTTATCCGGATGTTTGATCGGCGTACGTCTTTCCCCGGGACCAACGGGAGCTTTTTCAGGCCTCACAAAATCTCCTTCGGGATGCAAGTTGTCCTGTGGTCTCTTGACATCTGCACGTTCGCCCTTCTTCGGTGCTTCCTCCTTCGGACGCCCAACAAAGGCACCCTCAGGCTTCAGATTATCTGGATGTTTTATTGGCGAACGACGCTCGGCAGGTCCTACAGGTTTGTGCTCAGGTCGCTCGAAGTCACCCTCAGGCTTGAGATTATCAGGATGTTTTATGACCTCTCTTCGCTCAGTTTTGACGACTCGGAAGTCATCACGAGTTCTCGTGTCGGTGAATTCACCCTCCATTCGTAGATTGTCCTCGTATCTCGTGACCTCAACACGCTCCCGTTGTACAAAATCGGTGTAATCGTCACGGGATCTGTACATGTCGATTTCACCCTCCATGCGAAGATTGTCTGTTCTCTTAACGACGTCCGCTCGCTCGCCTCGTACGACCTTGTAGTCATCTTTAGGAAGACCCTCGAAGTCACCCTCAGGATGCAAATTATCGGGATGTTTAATCGGCGATCTTCTCTCCCCAGGACCAATCGGAGCCTTATGAGGTCTTTCGAAATCTCCTTCGGGTTTCAAGTTATCTTGAGGTTTCTTGACAATTGGCCTCTCAGCTGGGCGGAACTTTTCGTGTTCCGGTCGTTCGAATTCACCTTCAGGATGCAAATTATCAGGATGTTTAATTGGTGTTCTTCTCTCACCCGGTCCAATTGGAGCTTTATGAGGTCGATCAAAATCTCCTTCGGGCTTCAAATTATCTTGAGGTTTCTTGACGACTGGCCTCTCAGCTGGTCGGAACTTTTCGTGCTCCGGTCGTTCGAATTCACCCTCAGGATGTAAATTATCAGGATGTTTGATCGGTGATCTTTTCTCACCCGGCCCAATCGGAGCCTTATGAGGTCTTTCGAAATCTCCTTCGGGCTTTAAGTTATCTTGAGGTTTCTTGACGACTGGCCTCTCAGCTGGGCGGAACTTTTCGTGTTCCGGTCGTTCAAATTCACCCTCGGGATGCAAATTATCAGGATGTTTAATTGGTGTTCTTCTTTCACCCGGTCCAACTGGAGCTTTATGAGGTCGATCAAAATCTCCTTCGGGCTTCAAGTTATCTTGCGGTTTCTTGACGACTGGCCTTTCAGCTGGTCGGAACTTTTCATGTTCCGGACGTTCAAAATCACCTTCAGGATACAAATTATCGGCATGTTTAATCGGAGATCTTCTCTCACCCGGCCCAATCGGAGCCTTACGAGGTCTATCGAAGTCTCCTTCGGGCTTCAAGTTATCCTGAGGTTTCTTTACAATTGGTCTTTCAGCTGGTCGGAATTTTTCGTGTTCTGGCCGTTCAAATTCACCCTCAGGATACAAATTATCGGCATGTTTAATCGGTGATCTTCTCTCACCCGGCCCAATCGGAGCTTTATGAGGTCTCTCGAAATCACCTTCAGGCATCAAGTTGTCTTGAGGTTTCTTTACGATTGGCCGCTCAGCTGGTCGGAACTTTTCGTGCTCCGGTCGTTCGAATTCGCCCTCAGGATGCAAATTATCAGGATGTTTGATTGGTGATCTTCTTTCACCCGGTCCAATAGGGGCCTTGTGAGGTCTATCGAAATCACCTTCAGGCTTCAAATTATCTTGAGGTTTCTTCACAATTGGTCTTTCAGCTGGCCGGAACTTTTCGTGTTCTGGCCGTTCAAACTCACCCTCAGGATACAAATTATCAGCATGTTTAATCGGTGATCTTCTCTCACCGGGGCCAATCGGAGCCTCATGAGGTCTATCGAAATCTCCTTCGGGCTTTAAGTTATCTTGAGGTTTCTTGACAATTGGCCTCTCAGCTGGGCGGAACTTTTCATATTTCGGGCGTTCGAAATCACCTTCAGGATACAAATTATCGGCATGTTTAATCGGAGATCGTCTCTCACCCGGCCCAATCGGAGCTTTATGAGGTCTCTCGAAATCACCTTCAGGCATCAAGTTATCTTGAGGTTTCTTTACGATTGGCCTTTCAGCTGGTCGGAACTTTTCGTGTTCCGGCCGTTCAAACTCACCCTCTGGATACAAATTATCGGCATGTTTAATCGGTGATCTTCTCTCGCCCGGGCCAATCGGAGCCTTATGAGGTCTATCGAAATCTCCTTCGGGCTTCAAGTTATCTTGAGGTTTCTTTACAATTGGTCTTTCAGCTGGCCGGAACTTTTCGTGTTCCGGTCGTTCGAATTCACCCTCAGGATGCAAATTATCAGGATGTTTAATCGGTGTTCTTCTCTCACCCGGGCCGATCGGAGCCTTATGAGGTCTATCGAAATCTCCTTCGGGCTTCAAGTTATCTTGAGGTTTCTTTACAATTGGTCTTTCAGCTGGCTGGAACTTTTCGTGTTCTGGCCGTTCAAACTCACCTTCAGGATACAAATTATCGGCATGTTTAATCGGTGATCTTCTCTCACCCGGGCCAATCGGAGCCTTATGAGGTCTATCGAAATCTCCTTCGGGCTTCAAGTTATCTTGAGGTTTCTTGACGATAGGCCGTTCAGCTGGTCGGAACTTTTCGTGCTCCGGTCGTTCGAATTCACCCTCAGGATGCAAATTATCAGGATGTTTAATCGGTGTTCTTCTCTCACCCGGTCCAATCGGAGCTTGATGAGGTCTATCGAAATCTCCTTCGGGCTTTAAGTTATCTTGAGGTTTCTTGACAATTGGCCGCTCAGCTGGTCGGAACTTTTCGTGCTCCGGTCGTTCAAATTCGCCCTCAGGATGCAAATTATCAGGATGTTTGATTGGCGATCTTCTCTCACCCGGTCCAATAGGGGCCTTGTGAGGTCTATCGAAATCACCTTCAGGCTTCAAGTTATCTTGAGGTTTCTTGACAACTGGCCTCTCAGCTGGGCGGAATTCTTCATGTTCGGGACGCGCGAAGTCACCCTCCGGTTTCAAATTATCGGCATGTTTGATCGGTGTTCTTCTCTCACTAGGACCTACAGGAGCCTTGTGAGGTCTTTCAAAGTCTCCCTCGGGCTTCAAATTGTCTTGAGGTTTTTTGACAATCGCCCTTTCCGCAGGACGAAATTCTTCGTGCTCAGGACGTGCGAAATCACCCTCCGGCTTGAGGTTATCGGCATGTTTAATCGGAGTTCGTTTCTCACCGGGACCTACTGGAGCTTTGTGAGGTCTTTCAAAGTCACCTTCAGGTTTGAGATTATCCTGTGGCTTTTTAACCATAGCTTTTTCCGCAGGACGGAACTTTTCATGCTTAGGACGTTCGAAGTCTCCCTCAGGTTTTAAATTATCCGGATGTTTTATCGGTGTACGACGTTCCCCAGGTCCAATCGGCATGTGCTTGGGACGCTCGAACTCACCCTCTGGTCTCAAATTATCCGGATGTCTGATAATCTCCGTTCTCTCGCCTCTGACGACTTTGAAGTCATCCCGAGTTCTCGTATCGGTGAATTCACCCTCCATCCGTAAATTGTCCTCGTATCTCGTGACCTCAACACGCTCCCGTTGTACAAAATCGGTGTAATCGTCACGAGATCTGTACATGTCAATTTCACCCTCCATGCGAAGATTGTCTGTTCTCTTAACGACGTCTACTCGCTCGCCTCGTACGACCTTGTAGTCATCTCTGACACGACCCTCGAAAGTGCCCTCAGGCTTCAGGTTATCCACTGGCTTTTTCACAACAGGCCTCTCTGCAGGATGGAACTTCTCGTGTTCAGGACGCGTGAATTCGCCCTCGGGCTTCAAATTATCAGCGTGTTTGATCGGTGTGCGCCGTTCGCCAGGACCTACCGGAGCTTTGTGGGGTCTATCGAAATCACCTTCGGGCCGTAGATTATCACCTGGTTTAATAGGCGTTCTACGCTCAGCAGGTTTGAAGGGCTCGCGTTCTCGATCGGGAAAATCACCTTCTGGGAATAAATTATCCGGATGTCTCACTATCGGTGCTCTCTCGCCCGGGCCGTATGGATGATCCTCAGGACGCTCAAAGTCACCTTCGGGATAAAGATTGTCGGGATGTTTGATGGGCTTACGACGTTCCGCCGGTGTGTAACTGTCCTTCGGACGATCGGTGAAGTCTCCCTCGGGTCTCAAATTATCATCGTGCTTGATCGGTTTCCTTCTCTCAGCCGGTTCAAATGGCTGACGCTCTCGATCCGGAAAATCGCCCTTTAGAAACAAATTGTCAGGATGTCGCACGATCGGTGCCCTATCACCAGGTGCATAAGGCTCCTGACCGGGTCTCGTGAAATCTCCCTCGGGATGCAAATTATCCGGATGCTTTATAGGCTGACGACGTTCACCAGGTGTGTATTCGTCCTTGGGACGTCCCTCGAAGGGTCCTTCCGGTTTGAGATTATCCCGAGGACGCTTAACTTCCGGACGTTCAGCTAATTTCGGCAAATAATCGTCCTTCGGACGTCCCTCGAATGGACCTTCCGGCTTCAAATTATCCTCCGGTCGTTTAACGTCCGGTCTCTCGCCTCTTGTAATCGGCAGATAATCGTCCTTGGGTCTTCCTTCGAAGGGTCCCTCGGGCTTGAGATTATCGTCTCTTCGCAGAACAACGGTACTCTTGTAATCCGTTTGATTGAAATTTCGATATTCCTCGTGGCTCGTTGTGACGTTCTCGACGAGGTCGGTTCGCTCGTAAAATCTGTCGACCTGATCAACGTCGTTGGGACGTCGATGAGGCTCTCGCTCGACGATATCGTGTACGTGAAAATCATTCTTCGTGTGAGAGGTTCCCTGTTGGAGAGATATTTTTTAATTAACTCAATTAAAACGTCGTAATGCAATTCGATAATTAAAATACAAATTTTGTAATTTGACCTTAGTGACTCTGATAAACTCACCGTGAATTCACCCTCTCCCACGGTGAGATTATCCGTTCGTCGGATTATTTCAGCACGCTGTACGCTTCGATGATCTATAAATTCCGTTCTCGACGTTGTCTCGTCGATGAATTCACCCTCCACTTTTGTGTAAGTATTTCGACGTACCGGGCTCGGACGTTCACCGGGTTTCCCGGTGAAAACCAGCTCGCTCGTTGTCAGACCTGTTTTGCATAAGGGTTTCAATGTTATACGAGAAAGTAATTTTTTTGTTACACCATACGGTGAAACTTTTTTTTTAAATAATATTTTTCAAGATTTCCAGGTCTAAATGTACAAAATGCCCCAAATTGTCTAGAAATGGTGTTTGAAACAAAGTTCAGGATATACGAATTTTTTAGACCAAATTCTTGAGGTCGCTCCAACTTGCATAATACTTTTGGCTACTGAGCTCACTTTTCTACAAAAGTTCACTGAGCGACATGGATAATCGGTATTCAATTTGGAAATAATCAGTTATGAATTTCAATTGTTGGAAAATTTTTAATTTTTCAAAAGTTGGGAATGCGTAACTCTTGCCATTTTGCAGCTATCGAGCGCGAACTTCTTTACAAAAACACCGGGTGTGATCTGTAATTATTGATCATTGTTCATCAATAATAGTGTGTCCAAAAGTCATTAACAAATAATCATTAACAATTGTTGAAAGCAAAAATTCAATAACTTCTGGGCAATATATTGACAATTGTTGTTTATAGCATGCCTAATGTTGTTTATTTTTTTCAGATTTTTATTGTATCACGAAGTATGGAAATTTCAATCAGATACAATTTTTCGCCGGGACGTCATCATCAGAATTTTGAGCAAAAATAGTAAAAAAACAAATTTCATAGGAAAATTCTGAAATAATTCCAGGTGATTCCGTGCATGAGGGATTATCTGTCAATTCAGCCACTTTTATTTCGACCATCTCAGATGTGCCCCATAATTGGTTATATCAAAGTGCTCCTAACCGCATTTTATGTGAATTTTTTCAGATTTTTTAATTCAAAATTTTAGAAATCGCCGTTTCTCCCAAATGAATATATCTCGGAAACTTGAAGTAACTGAAAAAAAAATGTCGATACATAAAAGTTGTAGTTTCATGTTAGCATTCGAAAGGAATATTTGAAATAATTTTTACGTTCCGGTAACGCTGATTTTTTTACAAAAAAGGGGATAATTATTTTTTTATTCAAAAAAGGCCATTTTTTTTGGCTGAAAAAATTAGTCTTTCAGTATACCTGCCGATATCGCAAAAAATCGCCAGAGTGGCACGGATCGAGGTTCGAGGGTAAAAAAATGAAACCACACAAATTAATTTTTTTTTCTCCCGGAACCTCGTTAACATATCTCGGAAACTTGAAGTTACTACAAAAAAATGTCTGCACATAAAAGTTGTAGTTTTATGTTAGCTTTCGAGCGGAATATTTGAAATAATTTTTACGTTCCGGTGACGCTGATTTTTTACCAAAAAAGGGGGAAATTATTTTTTTTATTCAAAAAAAGCCCGTTTTATTTGGCTGAAAAAATTACAGAGGCTTCCTGTATATCTGACGATATCGCAAAAAAATCGTCAGACATACTGGAAGACTCTATAACGGATCGAGGTTCTAGGGTAAAAAAAATGAAACTACACCAATTTTTTTTTTCTACCGGAACCGCGATCCGTGCCACTCCGGCGATTTTTTTGCAATATCGTCAGACATACTGAAAGACTGTAATTTTTTCAGCCAAAAAAAAAAGCCTTTTTTGAATAAAAAAATAATTATCCCCTTTTTTCGTAAAAAATCAGCGTTACCGGAACGTAAAAATTATTTCAAATATTCCGCTCGAATGCTAACACGAAACTACAACTTTTATGTATCAACATTTTTTTTTCAGTTACTTCAAGTTTCCGAGATATATTCATTTGGAAAAAAACGGCGATTTTTAAAATTTTGAATTAAAAAATCTGAAAAAATTCACATAGAATGCCTTTTAGTAGCACTTTGATGTAACTAATTATGGGGCACATCTGAGATGGTTGAAATAAAAGTGGCTGAATTGACAGAGAATCCCTCATATACGTACACTACTTTTCTTACCCTTGATATTTTCTCTTAAACTCTATAGTTTTGGAGTTAGGTTGCATCTTTCAAAATTTGTCTTTTTTAGCCAAATGTGAAATAACTTTTCGAGAAAAATCATACAAAAAATTTAAGAAAACGAAAATGGAGCAACTGCTCACCCTTCCAAATATACCGTAGATAAAAAAGACAGTCAAAATGTCCTCAAGCCGAAAAGGCCAAAAAACGGTCACATACAAAAGTGTATACCAGGTCGAAAAAAAATATATATATTTAAAAAAAAACGAAAGAAAGCTGAATTCATTTCCATCAAAACGCTTTTTTTTAATTTGATTATCTTATTTTTTGACGTATTTATGCAACTTCTAGTGCGGCAAGAAATATAGACTGGTGTATCCCAACTTTTGAGCGGGAGTGTACTTTATAATCATGGGGAATATTTTAATTTGCACCAAGAACCTTTTTCATGTTGATTTTTTCTCTACTCTGCTTACCGTCGATATCACCCTCGGGTCTCAAGTTATCCTGAGGTCTCCTGATTGGCATACGCTCGCCCAGTTTTGGCGCATCCTCCTTCGGTCTACGGTGAAATTCACCCTCCGGTCTCAAGTTGTCCTGTGGTCGCTTGACGGGAGCTCTTTCGCCTCGAGTAGCCACGTAATCCGTTCGTCTCTCGCCAACGAAATCACCCTCCATGTGCAGGTGATCCTCGTGATGATACGCGACACTACGGTCGACATGTTTCTCGTCGTATTCGTCGCGATACGAAGTTAAGGAGAAAACTGGCTCGTCGGGATGAATTTCAAGATGATCCTCCGGCAAATTGTGCGGACAACGGTGTCGACTGAAAAAAATGAAATTTTAAACAAATTCAAAAAATGTACTTAATGCGCAAAAATGAAAATATTATTTCTCACAGATTTTCGATCTGGACAATAGTTGTTCTTTTTCACATAGTATCAATTGTAAGACAATTGTAAGAAGGAGAGAATGATAAACAAAAAATAAACATATGACCTATCTGACCTGCAGCGAGATATCAAAATGCTTTGTTCTTTCAAACGAGTGGGGAAAAAAATGAACAGTTTTGTATATGAGGCATTCCACGTCAAGTCGGCCACCCCATTTTTTGAAATCACCAAAAATCGCATAAAAATTTTCATAAAGTAGTTCTAACTGTCAAGAAAATTCGTGATTTTTTTCAGATTTTTATATTACACATTTTAGCCGGAAAAAAATACAAAAAATTTTCTTGTTCCATTTCGTAACTGGAAAATTATTCATCGTACGAAAAAAAAAGTACAACATGAAACTTAGGATTTTCAACGTACTTTTCACTGACATTTTTTACGAACTCCTCCGAAAGCTGTATATGCCATTTTCGGAGCAAATAATGTTTTGATTTTTTTTTTCTCAGAACTGATATTTTCGATTTGTCTGTAGTTCAAACAGTTCTTTACTTGATATATTTACAGACTATAAAAAAAATTGGCTTAGCGGAGAATCCATTCCTTCCCATGAGTTTTTCATCCCAAACGAATACACAAATTTCTCTGTGCATTAACACGGTTGAGACTTTCCATAGATATTTTCTAAAGCCCGCATTTTTGTTTATTTTTTGTACTTTTTCAATTTTTTCAACTTTTTTCATTTTTATTTTTTTAAATATCTTTTTGTACATTTTAATAAGCTTTATCAATGGACCCATGGACACCGATAAAGTCTATTCAAATTTAAGTCAAAGGCTACTCGCGTCTCTCGATTGCAAAAAGTAATTAATTTACCCTCTTTGGATACACCGACGTTTCTATGGGCAATGAGTACTATTTTAGTTCGATCAGGGCTTGATTTTTGGGAATGAAACAATGATACTGCTTTGTTCCTGGAATCGTCTTCGCAGTACGCGCGTCTACGATTAATAATGATAAAATATCAATATCTACGCTATTTCGTTGAATCACTCTATAATGATAGATTGTATCAATAAAAATGCATTTGATACAATGGATTCTCCTTTACGCCAATTTTTTTATAGTCTGTAAATACATCAAGTAAAAAACTGTTCAAACTACAGACGAATCGAAGATGTCAATTCTGAGAAAAAAAAATATCAAAACATTATTTGCTCCGAAAATGGCATATAGAACTTTCGGAGGAGTTTGTAAAAAATTTCAGTGAAAAGCACGTTGAAAATCCAAAATTTCATGTTGTACTTCTTTTTTGTACGATGAATAATTTTTGAGTTACAAAATGGGACAAACAAATTTTATGTATTTTTCCCGGCTAAAAAATGTAATTTAAAGATCTGAAAAAAATCACAAATTTTCTTGACAGCTGGAACTACTTTCTAAAAATTTGTATCCGATTTTTGGCGATTTCAAAAAATGGGGTAGCTGACTTGACGTGGAATGCCTCATAGTTAGGTCACGGTTGATAAAAAGAATTGCTCCAAGAATCGCTCCGGGGATATTTCCCAAGCTTGTATTACTTTCGAAAGAATAATACATATATATGTGTACAAAATATCACATCCTAAATGGTCAAACGAAACCTGCGTGATCTCGACTGGTTTTTGCCAATTTTCGATGCAGAGAAATCTCCCTGTCTGGAATTTTAGTAGGGCAATATCTCTGTGCTTTCCGTTTGGGTAACTGCGGCATAATCTCTTTGCCGAAGAACGAGAAAAAAAAATCTGCAATTCGATTGCATTTAATTTTGCATTTACGATTGCGACTCTTCGCTCCTTATCGGGAATAACGAAGGAATGAGAGTGCGAGATGGAGTACAGACCTTCGATCTCGAATTCTTGTTAAACACGCATAATCCAAGACGTGATCGATCGCTGATGAGAAATCGATCTCCCAAGGTGGACGAATTGGCAAAAGTCCGTGGAATTACAAAGCCGCTTAGGTCGTCTGATCCGATCGGGTTCTCTCTCTCTCTCTCCTCGAATCGAATCGAATTGCGAGAGGATTTGAATTCAACAAGGCTCGTACATCTCCTGAGATTATTCCACACGGTCTCTCTCTCTTTCTCTCTCTCTTCTCTCTCTCTCTCTCTCTCTCTCTCTCTCCCTCCCTCCCTCCCTCCTCCCTCCCCTCCCTCCCTCTCGCCTCTCCTCTCGCTCCTCTGAGTTACCTTATCGTGTGACACGTGCGATATCCACAAGATGGATTACCTTATACCGAAAGGATTCGTGACACGGTGATCGTCGTACGTAATACGATTATCGGCAAATTCGAGTAAGGATCGGAAAAAAAG